>QPKB01000098.1:12855-84882 GCA_003546025.1 Camphora micrantha | reverse complement strand
GATCTTGTAGTTTTTGTTTGATTCTAACAAGATCTGGTGCTTGAAGTGGCGCCTTCCTATTTATGGCAGGATGTGGCTCCATGTAGCTTTTGGTGTTGAAGGGACATAGTGACATTTTTGGTGTCAACAATTACCTTCAACTTTCATGTTGATCCCGTCCCCGTTCGAAACTCCGAAACTCGACTTTTCTAGCTTCAAGGGCAAAACAATACTTTTACACTAAATCTGTACCAAATTAGTGTTAATCCCGAAACCCGCGAAACATAAACTTTTTAGAAACTAGATATTTCGACGATCATTTCTTCCTTCTTCGTCGATTTCATCCGAAGTCCCGAAAACCACTATTTCAGCCTTTTTAGGTTACTAGATGGTGGAGCCCACTAGTGTAGCTTATAAAAGAGAACCCTTCTCCCTCACTCTCTCTTTTTCCAACACAACAACTGAACCTAGGGTTTTTTTTTGTGCACTTTTCTCTTCTTCTCCTTGCTCAAGCATCACCAAACTTGCACCATCATCTCAAAAGATTTCATTATCTTCTTCTCCATTCCAAGGGCTCTCCATTGGTACCATTTGTGGAGGAATCCCATTTCTCCAAGACCTTCTTCTAGCTTGTCTTGTTCATTTGGAGCATCTATTGGTAAGCTCTCTCTCTAATCTTCTAGATTTGTGTTCTTCTAGCCTTGGAGAAGTTACATTTCCATTTTTGAAAGCTCTCCCTTCTCCTTCATTGTTTTGACCCATTTTAGGGTTTGTTTTGGGGGTTTTTGTAGAGCTTTTGTTCTTGGCTTGCAAAGGTGCATAAGAGCTTGATTTTCATTGATTAAAGACTTAAGGCAAGTGGATGTTTTGATATTTTTATCTTTGAATGAGTTTTGATGAAATGCATTTATGTTTTCACCTAATGTTTTGAGGCATTAATGACTTGCTTAGATTGGAAATAAATGCTCATTTTATCTCTTGATAGCTTGTTTTATTCATCTATGAGATTGCTAATCAGATTTGGAAAGAATGTAGAAAAGATTGGAAAAAGTGGAAGAACCACTGAACTGCTGTAACAGAACCTGGGTTCTGTTACGCAGTTCACGCGGTCGACCGGCCAAGGGGCGTGGTCGACCGGCGACACTGGAACAGGTCCCCCTGTTGGGCAACCTGCTGATCTGCGGGGACTGCTGTTGCGCAGTTAGCGCGGTCGACCGGCCAAGGGCGCGGTCGACCGGCGACACAGAGGTCAGGCTCTCTGGAGCCTGACCAAAACACTAATCCTGCATTTAAAGTTACAACTCCCGGTCGACCTGGCCCTTGGCCGGTCGACCGAGCCCCCTGTGTACGCGGTCGACCGGCCATGGGCCAGGTCAACCGGCCCAACTGGAAAACCTGCAGAAAAATGGACTTTTTCCCTATTGTTTAGGTGGACCTTAAATGTAACTTAGTGACCCTTTTGTGGACCCGTTGGACTTCTTTTGAGGATGGTTGAACCGACATCTCCTCACGGTTAATCTGGTTGTATCGGTGCTTAACCTAGTTCAATCTTGAACGGTACGGAACGACGAGATATCCTTTCTTTTATCTAAACGTGAAATTGGTTTGTTTGGATATCGCGAATCCGTTTCCCTTCGACGAATGAGTAGGTTGTAAGGTACTACTTGATTAACATTGTGCCTAGGATCCCATCCCTTTTATGCTTTGTCTATTTAAAAACCGATTAGGGTTTGAATCCCTAAAGTGCATAAAGAGCCCGGAATGTCTCTAAACTCAAGGAGTACCAAGTGATCATCACAATAGACATACGGGGTCCTTATTCACTTGATTTATATCGAATCCCGATACTTGTCCTGAATTTCAAGAAATGTGATTTATCATTCCCGAAAACATTGAATTTGAAACTAGAGCTTTTGCTAGCCCCGACATGCACTTCCCGTTTGAAAATGAAATTAGTGCTTTTGAGCACCCCGTCCCGCCCGTTTATTAAAGTACATTACATATGATTTGTACATGACTTGTTTTACATGATTTGACCTATGAGTCGGCACCACTAAGCTTGGCTTTCCTTGACGGTTTGATCTACCAACTTGGAGACCCTTTCCCGTCCCGCCAGCTGCAGTCTTGGATCCCGCTACCCGGTTATTACCGTGGTCTTGTTCCGATACCCGGTTCGCTACCGTGGTCCCGTCCCGTATTGTATTATATTATGTATATGTTACTTATGTTGCATCTCCTCACTTCGGTGATTGAGACAACATCCCGATATGCTCATGTCACTTCGGTGATAGAGGACTTAGCTATGTGTGGTTGCCATCTTGTCTGTTTCCCGTTTCCTTGGATACCTTACATGTTTTATATTGCATATGTATTCGAACAAATGTTTCTCTTGTTTTATTAAACTATTGCTTTGACAGGTTTAAATGTTTTACAAGGTATTTCTTTATTGTTACGTCTTTTCACCCGTTTGCCAAACCGTCGTGTTTGACCCTTTGCTTTGGTACTCAGGTCCCGTTGTTGGTCTCCCAGAGGAGAAGCTCTAGGTTGCAGTCGGTGAACCACACCGATTAGTTGAGTGGCACGCCGATGATGTCGTCTAGACATTTGGGTGCTTGAGTTGCGTAACACATTTTGGGTTGTGTCTAACCATTCTTTTGGGAAACTTGATACTTTATTCATATTGGCCTTTGTTGGCCTCTATTTTTGGGAACAATGTAATTAAACTACTTTGTTGTAAACCTTAACTTTATTTTGGGGTTATAGCTTTAATGATCATTGCTCATTTTGATACTAGTATGAACCATGCTTTAATCTTGTATCTTGGACATGAATGTATGAAATAGATTTGCTATACGACGCTTCCGCACATAAAAGAAATATTCATGTTGATGTGATATCCTCACCGCGGACACCTGTGGGAAATCGCATGTACGAGTGGCATCCTTCTTGATGGACTCGTATACGTTTTGAGTTTGGTTTGGATTTAATTCATGCACAACCAATTCATACATCATACATATCATATACACATTATTAGTCCCGATCCCGGATTAGGCCCGGTGACCCGGTCCGGGGTCGTGACAGAGAGGAGGAACCAACATTCGGGGTTCAAACAATGATGCAAATATGACTCGTTCTGCGGATGTTTATTACTCTGTGAGTATACCCTCCATTTCAAGATATATGGAAGAACATAGTTCAAACAAGGAGCAACAATCTCATGGTCTGGACGAGTGGATTACTAGAGGATTGAACGATGCAACCACGAAGTATAACTTCACAACAATGAACACAATGGTTCCCGAGGCAATCATATCTGAGGAGGGAGTTGATTCAGCAAGGGAGATGTAGTTGGGCCGTGAGTTTAACGATCGTGAAGCTTTCAGAAGATGCATTGCAAAGTTTGCGATTTACAATAACTTCATGTCGGAGCATGTGCGCACCAACATGACGCAAGTAACTGTGCGCTGCAAAGATGTAATTTGTCCTTGGAGAATACATGCATCCATGGTTGAATCGGGACCACATTTCAAGGTGCGAAAGTATATAGCAATTCATTTTTGCTCGAAGCCTATGATGGGGACAACTCATCCACAGGCATCTGTGAGGCTTATAGTAGATTTTATTGAAGAGAGGTTATGATACAATAATGATATGAGACCAAAAGAGATAATCAGTGAATATCAAATGGAGTTTGGTACCCTAATCAGCTACAGGAAGGCACATATGGCTAAGGAAGTTGCTTTGCGCAAGGTTTGAGGGTCGTACGAAGAGTTGTTTCAGATTCTACTACTGTATTGTAATGAGCTTAAAAGGACAAACCCGAGCACAGTGACCAACATCGACATCACATCTGATGACCGTTTTAGACGTTTCTTCTAGGCCTTTGGTCCCGGCATTCGAGCTTTTCAGAACTCTCTACGACCATTGATAACAGTAGATGGGTCACATCTTCATGGCAAATATCCTATAGTTCTACTAGAAGCTGTGACACATGATGCAAATCATCAGCTATTTTCAATTGCTTTCGCCTTTGCCGAATCGGAGCGTCGTGACAGCTGGGAGTGGTTCTTTGCAAACTTATATATGTCATTGGGTGAACCGAATAACCTCACAATTATTTTAGACTGTCAGAAGGGCCTAATCCTCGCACTCCAAGCCATAATTCCTAGTGCACACCACTATTTTTGTTTTCATCATATAGCGAAAAATATTAATGTAGTCTTTAATGGTGTTGGTATTTTGAGGAAATTTTGGAAAGTTGTGCGGGCTTATAGACCTTATGAGTGCGATGTGTACATGAATGACATACTGTCGGGTGATCAGCGTGCTTATAATCACATCGACGCAATCGGGCATCAAAATTGGGCGACGGCTTTTGCACATGGATGCCGTTACGACATACTAACTAGCAACGTCGCGGAGTGCACAAATAGCCTTCTTAAGGACACAAGGGTTCTACCAATTACAAAGTAGGTTGAAGAAATACTTGCAAAACTAATGGATTTTTTCGAAAGACGACATGCGCAAACATAGAAGATTACGTCGCATCTGACTCCTTATGCAGAGAAGTACTTAAGCAACAAAATGGAACAATCTCGCAGACTGCACCTTCGTGTCACAGGTTTGGTAGAGTTTCAGGTGCAATCAGTTGAGTACGTCAATGTCGTCAATCTCGAGTGCAGATTATGCTCGTGACGCAGATGAGAAGTAAAGGGAATCCCATGCTCACATGCTATGGCTGCAATGAAAGTTCGGAATATTAATCCATATGCTTACTGTGAGCACTGGTACCATACGCCCATGTATCAGATGACTTACAACGATGTTTTACAGCAACCCGTGATAGAAAGCAGTGGGAGTCGTGCTCTTGCAAACACGTTCTTCCCCTATTAGCAAGTAAGCAGCGGGTCAGCCAAAGAAGAATAGGGTCTGGGTGGAAGACCGCAACCGCCCTCAGAGGGGTTGTAACCTGCTCCAACTGTAAAGAGAGGGGACACAATTAGGGGACCTGCCATAATCCTCCAGCTATTCAGTAGGGGAACTAGTTTTTGGTTTTTTGATGTCTTATGTCACATGTAATTTGATGGGTTTTGTTTATGCATAATAACAACAAATGCTATCACATTTAATGATATTTTGTTTCAAATGTTTTTTTATGGCTTCTTCTTTATGCATACGAGCAACAATGTAATAAAAAGAAATGTAATGACATGTCAACGACATTTTGGGTTTTTTCAGATGTAATGATCAATCTGACTTCTTCTTGGTTGTTGTTAATGAATAATTTCCCTCATTTCGTTTTATTTTTTTCCCTTGAATTAATCCAATTCAAGTTGGATTTCCCTCTGCATATAGTTATGTTGGAATGGAGCTTATCTTACCATAAAAACTACTTCTGATATGCACTTTGTTTTAATATGTAAGGGTCGTCAGGGACCCTTATTTATAAGTAATATAGTCGCTAGGGACACTGGTGAGGAAATAGATGCTGATCAATGGGTCCCTGCAACCCTTTTCTATAACTAGTATAGGTCGTAAGGGATGCAAGGAAGGAAACAGATGTTGTTCAATGGGTCCCTAGCGACCCTTATTTATAAGTATTATAGGTCAAAAGGGACGCTAGTAAGGAAACAGATGCTGATCAATGGGTCCTTAGCGACCCTTATCTATAACTAATATAGGTCGTAAGGGATGCAAGGAAGGAAACAGATGATGTTCAATGGGTCCCTAGCGACCCTTATCTATAACTAATATAGGTCGTTAGGGACGCTGAGAAGGAAACAGATGCTGATCAATGAGTCCCTAAAGACCCTTATCTATAACTAATATAGGTCGTAAAGGATGCAGGGAAGGAAACAGACGATGTTAAATGGGTCCCTAGCGACCCTTATCTATAACTAATATAGGTCGTTAGGGACGCTGGGAAGGAAACAAATGCTGATCAATGGGTCCCTAGCAACGCTTATCTATAACATTAAAGGGTCGTAAGGGACATAGGGAAGGAAACAAATGTTGATCAATGGGTCCCTAGCGACCCTTATCTATAACTAATATAGGTCGTAAGGGATGCAAGGAAGGAAACATATGCTTTTCAATGAGTCCCTAGTGACCCTTACCTATAACTAATAGAGGTTGCTATGGACGTTGGGAAAGAAACATATGCTATTCAATGGGTCCCTAGTGGCTCTGACCTATAACTAATATAGGTCACTAAGGATGCTGGGAAGGAAATCTAGGCTGCTTTATAAGTCGTTAGGGACGCTAGGAAGCTTTTCTATTTTTAAATCACGGGGGATTAATATCAACTATTTTCGGTTTACAATTATGGCCTCATTACATCAAACATCAACTTCAACTTCAACAAATAAATCTCAGCCCCAACAACAATTTCATTACATCATTTTCACAGAAAATAACAAGTTCATTACATCATACATCAACATCAACTTCAACAAAAAAATTACATCCAAACAACGCGTTCGTTACATCATTTTCATCCAAAAGAATACCAGTTCATTACATCAATTTCATCGAAACAATTTCATACGTCCTTGGCATATAATGCAATAGAAGTCTATATAGCTGGGAGGTTAGGGAGTTGAAGCCTGTTAGTGTTCATAAGCTAGCTTCTCTTGAATATCTCAATCAAAATCTTTCGTCGGTAGTCGGGAATGTCATCCTGCGTGAACCTTATCGGGCGACGGTGTATGCAGTGCTCTGCGTATCAAATAGCAAAGAAACCACAATCCATCCCATTCTGCTAATATGGGATATCAGTCTTTGTGATGTTCGTCTACACCCATGGCTCACCCAATCCGTAATCTCCATATCGTTGTGTCAATCACAATCTCTGTTTACAAATTAAGTAGGAAAAAAGGTCAATAAATAATAGCATAGGAAATGGAAATCCATGAATAATAAGAACTGATGTGTTTTATACTCATGAAATTATCACAAATATTCTGATGATAATGGTCAGTGTTCGAGCTATTGTAAAATTCCCAGCGATTTTCATCGGTGTAAGCGACGAGAAGAGAGAAATGATTGTGTGCGTGTAGGATGTAAATGAAGCTCTTATACTCTTTTGCATCCCAAACTTTGGATCCATCTGGGCCAAAGACTGCATCATCTCCGGTCTTCTGCTTCCCTTGCCACCAACTTTGTAAAAGGAAAATGATAGAGGTATTATACGCTATAACAGTTATTGGGAGAATTTCAAAATAAACAAGCCACCCAAATAAAATCCATTAATTTCAAACTACGGTCTCCATTTTCCACAGTTCACAGTCCATATCACAGTGCACATCACAATCCACAATCCATATCACAGTCCATATCACAATCCACAGTCCACAATCCACATCACAGTCCAATTCCTCTATTCACAACAGTCCACTTCAAGTCCAATTCCTTCACTTCACAACATTTTTCCACAGTCTAATTCATCTACTTCACAACAGCCCAACCATCACATCTCTCCATCCTCATCACAATCCACATCCTCATCTCTCCATTGCGACCCATCACATACCAATATGTCATCTTGGTTAAAACCACCTGCAACTCAACTCATGTCTCCACTTCCACCCATCACATACTAGCACCTAATCTTCCTCAACATCTCTTGTCTACAAAAAAAAAAAAAAAAAAAAAAAAAATTAAATCAACTGACAACAGTCCACCTCTTTGGCCTACAAACCAAACAAACACCACCATTTGTACAAGCCAGCCTACCTCTGCGCCATCCACTTCAACCCCTAGCCCTAGCCAGCAACTTGCAAAACACAATACCTAGTGACTAAACCCATCTGCCACAAAGGAAGCCGCCCAATCAACCCACTACATAAGCCATCCATCCCATTGAAAGACTTGTATATTTCAACCTGTAACGATGTCACTTACACATATGCTTGGGTCAGCCAAATATGCATCTTTGCAGCTGCTCCTAATACAATCGAAGTAATAATAAATTATGTTCGTGTCCAGTAGTGTGTCCTACTCCAATAATGCATATAGTGTGTCTCTCTTGACCATCGAGCATATAGCATCAAGTTTTGTCTTCCTGTAATCCAAATTGGAATATCATTAAGGGTACTTATAGAATTATAGTACTTGTCTATAACTGTTAAAGCATGTATATCTGCCTTGAATTGTAGTACTTATAGAAACCGCATCTAGTATCTCCTTGTCCAACTCCGAGAGTACATATTTAAACTGAATTATGGAATGTTGAAATCCCATTAACTTGTCTGGAACTTTTCGTGTCCTAGGTAAATGTTTAAGCCTCCACACAAGCGACTCAATGGTTGCAGGCGAACGGGCAACCACAATGGCACGCTGCTGGACCGGTGGTCGAGTTGTGAACACTTCAGGACAAGGCGAAGTGGAAAAGAGATCCTCGATTGGTACATCGCTGACATCTTCATCAGGTGGGGTAACGTAAACAAACTCATCATGCAACTTCGGTTCTTTAACATGGTTCTTGGGGGGTGATGCATTCAAAGGAGATTCATCAATGTTCAATGATTGTGGCATTCGTCCTTGCTTTTTCTTCTTCGCCGGACTCTTCGAAGCAGGCTTCTTGGGTACGGCATGCCTAGGTGTGAGGACCTATGTAACACAACAAGTAGTTACATAAGGACTTTTATGAAACTTCAATTAATTCGGTTCTTGACACCCTAACTAACAACTATGAGACTAATGTTTTATATTAATGAACGTGGCCACTCAACACTTAACATTTCTTTCATCATAAATAAGAGACAAGGTTTGAACAGATCTTTCTTTTCAAGTTGGATTATGATCCATTCAAAAAATGATAATTCAAACAAGATAGGAATGGGAAGACTTGAGTTTCAAAAAGATAGAAATTACAGAAAAAGAAGCTTTTGGATTCGTTCAAATAATGATAATTCTAGGCTTGATCAGATCTAGATAAAAGTAATGAGTATGACACAGATTTGATCATATCAAGGCTTTTTCCTTGTTTAGTGTGCATACCAACTGCTTTTCTTAATCCAATTGGGAACTGCTGCAGGTTTCCGTGTATTGATCGAAGGTAGCCTCAACAACGGATTTGAATTTCCTGATCTTGCCACGTAATGAAGTGATAAATCTATCCATGGACGATGCTGGGTTCATATCCATTGCTTGACCGCACGACCACTCAATATGATCAAATAATTCAAACACCTAATACAGACATGTAACACTTGTCATTTAAAAAACAAGTCCCAATATTAAACTTTGAAACTCAAAATAAATGTCTTACTCACTCTTTTTTGAGTGACAATGGGCTCATGTTCCCCAGTTTCTTCTGGTACTACCGCCTTGGGTGCATTGTCTTGCCTTGGTTTACCTATGTGTATTATAGTATTTAAAGAATACCGTGCCATATATTCCTCGGTGTGCTCCACTTTGGATGAGTTCTTCCCATGCAATACACTGTTATACCTCTTCTCTCATAGCTCTATCTCTGCTAAGTGTACAATTCTGTAATTTGTCACGACTTTTTCTATGCGCTCTGCCCTTAGTAACACCGCTATGAAGGGCGGAGGAACAACCTGCCTTAGACCGAATTGTTTCATGACCCGACCGGTGTTGTGCCTCTCTAGCACCAAAAAGAATATCAGAGGTGCGGAACATGTGAATAAATATCGGTCTTCCTTGGGTACTCGTTTCAGGAATGCCTTCCCAAGCCTCTTATACGGTTGCCAGTCAAACTGTGGAAACACAATACATAATGTATTCGTTAGAGTATAAAAGCGGTGCATAAAAATCTCCAAAATAGAACAAACTGATAATTAATTTGATCACCTGCTCGGCTGTAAGGTTGTTGAGTTGTTTGCATACCGTTCTCAGCCTTGTAACGTGGTAAATTCCTCCTAGCTTACTGTGTCATGTGACTGTCAAGGGGAACTGAATGTCATTATTAGGCCATACCCAAGGCTTTATCAATCGACCGATTGCCATCCTCAGTAGGCCCATATCTGCAAAATTGTCAAAAACATATTGTTGTTAGTGCGTACCAACTTTGTAAAAGACTAATGCATTCAGCAAAACACTATGATTAATGCGAACCTAGAGCAGCTGGAGAGGGCCTGACAAACTCTTGAATGTATGTTTGAACGCATCACTCTCATCTGTTGGGCAATACCAACCGGTTTGCCATACGGACCAACCTCGGTTTTCTTTAGCTCAGCCTACCTCACTCCCTTGTTCAACATTCTGTATAGGTTGGCCAGACAAGCGGGGGCCTAGGCATAGGACTTGAAATCCCTAAATAATTCAAGTGCATACGCAGGCCCCCTAGAAGAAGAAGCGTTTGAATTGATCTATCCCGAAGCCAAGAAAAAGAGATAGGCTCTAGTATTGTAAGCCTCCTGCTCTGCACTAAGTTTCTTATTATTATTATTATTATTATTTCCTTCATCATCTTTGATCCGGAAGTGTTGCTCCAACCATGTGTACTTAATGGATATTCCATTGAAATCTACACCCATCTGGGGTCGAAAGCCTAGCAATTCTTCACACACATCTACGACGTTTGCATTAGGGAATGTTGTACCAGTGATAGCCGGTCCATTGATTGGTAGTCCGTAGATATATGCAACATCCTCTAGTGTCACTGTCACCTCGCCGGTGGGAAGGTGAAATGTGTTTGTTTCCTGGCGCCACCGCTCCACCAAACCGGTTGTCGCGACCCCGGACCGAGGCCGCGGCATTAAAAGGTGGTGATGTAAGATTATATTATAAGATGATTAAACCTCCCACAGGTTCCCGCGGTGAGGGTTCCGAAAAATCACAAGGAACAACCAACTCACATGATCAAGTATGCGGAAGCGCGTGGCAAATCACATCTTAACAAGTCATGACAGAATATAAACATAATGTCATCAAGACTAAAATATCAGAATGAAGACATAACGAGGCATTCCCATAATAATTCAAGTTACAAAGTTAAGAAAGTATGTTAAGTTATTACACTTCCCAAAATAAGAGGCCAACAAAGGCCAATACAACACCAAAAGTATATAAAATCCCAAAAAGTTATCCATTGGAAACTCATGACCCGTCCAAACGTCTACATGACGTCATCGGGTTGCCACTCACGGGCTAAGGTAGGCCCAACAGCCTCCTCCTGGCACTCCTCCTCAAAGGGATGGTCTCCTGCACCTGGTCACCAAAATACAAGCATCAAACACGACGGTTTTACAAGAAATCATTTTAAGTGAAAGCATGTAAAACATTGTTTAATCGAGAACATAAGGAAATACTTTACTGAATATAAAACAATACTTACGAAACACTTTTCTAAATCGAAGACAAACTAGCATGAATGCATAACATATATATCATGAATCGTAAATCCACAAAGAGCCCATCCTTTCTCTAGCATTTATAATGCAAAGAGTAAGCACGCACGACAAGCATGAATACATAATATAGCACGACACGATTCCCACAAATACGGGATTTCCAGCCGCGGAACCGGACACGCACGATGTGTAATAAATACACGACTAATCTTCAGTTAGCTCACATGTTTAAGGACCCCCAGACAGTGGATCAGACTGAAAGGGCAGTCCAAGCTCTGTGGTGTTCACTTGAGTTCATGAATGCACAAAACAAGCAAAGCACGATTCAAACATATCGAAAATAAAAGGGGAAATCACTTGTCACGACAAGACGAGACACGACTAGCACAATGCATAATATATATGCTCACAACTTATAAAAGTGATCCCCATTTAATACTTGAAACACATCTTCGAACGAGCTTATAAACTTGATTTCAAAACGAGTACACGATATGACTTGCAGTTTTTAAATCAACGCTCAAAACACGATAATTTTATCAAGTACATGCTTAGGCTATTCATTGACCATTTGTTGATTGGAACTCTATATTTAAAATACAAGGATTGGTGTCCCCGAAGTTAGTACATAGCATGGAGTTCCATTCACATAATGTCAGGTTAAAGTCCTTAATATAGCCTAGTTTTCAGATTTTAAAAGAAAATGCAAATGGGCAAAAATCTGCTTAAACAGGGAAAATCCAGTGTGCCCGGTCGACCTGGCCCTTGGCCGGTCGACCGCGTACACTGTGAGCCCGGTCGACCGGCCAAGTCCCGGTCGACTCAGAGTTGTAACTTTTAATTCAGTGAATAGTGTTTTGGTCAGGTTCCAGAGAACCTGACCCTGTGTCGCCGGTCGACCGCGCCCCCTGGCCGGTCGACCGCGTGAACTGCAGGAACAGTCATTCCCGCAGTGCAGCAGGTCATCCAACTGGGACCAATCCCAGTGTCCCCGGTCGACTGCGCCCCTTGGCCAGTCGACCGCGTGAACTGCGGAAATCAGAACCCAGTTCTGATTTCTGCAGTGCACTGGTCCTTCCTTTCCTTCCTTTCTTTTCTACAATCTTTCCAACCTAATTAGCAAACTTGATACATAAATATAACATGCTATCAAGGCTCACATTGGGCATATATTTCATACTTAAACAAGTCATTAACATAGCAACCCATTTCAAAATCCTTGAGACCCTTTCTTATCAAAACAAATCCAAACTTCAACAAAAGCAAGACTTAATTAAAAGTAATGAAATCTGAAAGTTTGGAAAGCTATTAGGCATGCTTGCATTCTCTAAAATAAGATCATAATATGAAAACCTAGTAAATCAAAACATTAATACCAAATAACAAGTCCATGAACCCATATGCACAACAACTTAAATAGATCACTTGCCTTAGTCAAATGAAAACAAGATTCTTCTTCAAGCACTCCTAATCAAAAGTCCAAGCCAAGAACTACAAAATCCCATGAAATCCATTCAAAAACTCACCCAAAAATGCAACCAAGCAACCCATTTCAAGATGGTTGCTATAAGTTAGAAAAACAAGATCTTTGGAAGTAGAAAGAACTCTATTGAAGAGATGGGTTGAAGCTCTTACCTAAAGGTGCCCAAACAAGAAATGAAGAAGGAAATGAAGATCTTTCTCACCAAGAAACTTCAAGATAATGGTATCAATGCAAAGCTTGAGATGAGAGGAAGAAGATGATGGTTTTAGAATTTCATTTGGAGTCTCCTAGCTCAAGCATTCAAGAAGAGAAGAAGAGGGAAAAAAAAAGGGTTTTCCAACCTAGGTCAAGAAAGTTGCAGGATTTTTGTGGAATGGGGGAAAGAAAGAGGGGAAAAAGACTTAAGTGCTAGACAAGTGGGTCCCCTTTAGTGCCAATCTTGCATGAGTCAAAACATGGTCTTGTGGGCCTCAAATGAAGTTGACGAAGAAGGATAAAACGATCCTTGAAATATCTAGTTTCTAAAAAATATATTTTTGACATGGTTTTGGGATCTCGAAAATCGTGTCCAGATTTGAGTGTGAAAAGGCTATTTTACCCTTTTTGGCCAAAACTTGAGTTTCTGGGCTACAAACACAAATGGGCTAAACACGAAAGTTGCACATAATCATAAAATCAATCAAATGAAATGAAAATCACGATTAACACAAAACCAAACACAATCTTCCCACGCTTACACGTACACCCAGGCCTTCCTGAGTGTGCCTAGTTAACACTAAACGTTCTCGAACTCCTCAAAGCTATAGCCATGACTAAAACTAATCACACTCTAACCCCTGATGACTAAACCCAATCAAGACTAAGCACACACTAAGCAAACACTATTGGGTTAATCCTGGGTTGGGGTTTGACACCGGTAATCAATGCGTGATCTATTCTAATCCACCTCATTTGTGCAAGGTGGTATAGTCCGGACAAACAAACATATTCTAGGTACCTCTTGTTTAGATGCCATGTCCCATAATCAGGGTTAGTCGGAATGCATCTATAAGTACCAAGCTCCTGTCAAAATGTAAAAGAGAGCACGTCAAAAATCATGCATTGATATTCAATTGAAAATGGTAGGTAGTTTAGCAACGTACAATCCCATTATGTATGGCTGAACTAATATGTGTTCCTTGTTCAGAGAGAAGATCAACTATGGCATTTTCGTTTGCATTTATTGCTCTCTGCTTCAGACATCTGCCAATTACAATTAGAAGCAACAATATTAACCCATAACAATATTACCTCAATCATTCCAACAATCCTCGTAAAGGTGTTTTGTTTCTCTTGAAAGACCAATCAATGCAACAAACAAGATTGCTTGTTTTTCCCTTCCATTATTTGCAGGTAATTATTGTTTCTAATTTTCAGGACAAAATTTGGGTACATTTCTTATTGAAACTAGCCAACGATTATACACAATGTAATATAATTACAAATCTTTGACTATGGATGAGAATTGAGTTGGCAAAATCTAGTTCTGACTTGTTGCTAACTGTGAAGGAGGGATATGGCCAAATCCTGAGATTGTGAAATCTCTTTGGATATTGGTCTAATATACCCAACAATTGGCAACAAAGATGCATGCATAATTTAATTGAAAAGAGAGGGACGGATTGTTTGAGAAAAAAATACAAAAAAGAGGAAAAGTCAACAATGAGCTTAAAAGCTGCTTTAGGCATTATATTATACTTTTATAACATAATCAATCATTTTAGTCATGGGTCGATTTTGAAATCCAATCATCATAAACATTTACACATGGTAAGGCATCTCCTTGTTCGCAGTTTTTGCTTTATTGGTGAGGAACCTACCTATGTAGTATGTGTAAGTGCCCTCTGAGTGTATAACTCACATTAATTATGTTATCAGTCAATGTCTTCAATCTATTGAAGTGATTGGAAAAAAGTCTCTAGTGCATTCTATACATGACCCAGATTATAATTTCAAGAAGTGACCGAAAAGCAACCAGATTACACTTCATCTAAAAGTTAAAATTTTTTGAAAACCTTACCATAGAACATTGGATACGAAAAACAAATAGTATGAGTTACTCCTCTGGGAAAGGACATGTAAAACATACTTGAATCATCATAAAAAAATAGTAGTTAAATAAAAAAAGATATAAATACACCTTATTGATTAATTAGCAAAGTCAAAGACAAGCAGAAATGGAAGAACAATCAAAGTCAAAAGCAAGAGCTAACAACCAAACAATCAAGCCAAGCCCTTCTATTTTCTTACTATACCTCCTGCCACAGAAAAAAAAATTGTTGCAAAGACTGTAGTTCTTTAATCTATAGGCTAATTTCGTTCAATAATGTATAATATACAACATGTTTTGTCATTATGACAGCTTGTTCTGTTTTACAGTATTCTTTCTTGCTTCTACAGAAGTCTATATAATATTTACATATGTTCCTAGTGTCTCCAAGTAATGATTCCATTCGATAATGTATAATATACAACATGCAAATATAATATGCATGTTCTCAAAGCATAATGTACCATTTAAAAATATGTGTTGACCATCAGGTCACTAATAATTCAGATTGTTTTGGTCAATTAATTCAAAAACTAGAAAAGGCCAAGAGGATAGATTTTCATTTTTCCTTTTGTTTGAAACCCATTTAAAATCATTATGAGTGATAGTTTAAACCTTTAAAGATAAATACACAACTTTGTTACTGCCTAGTTCTCAAAAATAAATCCTATTTTGGACTACACAAGTTATTCCTAATTTACATGAGCATTTGTCTTTGACAACCATGCATTTGTATTTAGCAAGCGATTCAGAACCGAAAACAATATAAACTAGATCATGCATTTGTATTTAGCAAGCGATTCAGAACCGGAAACAATATAAACCATATCATGCATTTACCTTTGGCAAGCGATTAAGAACCGTGTTTCACCCCCAAACTGAGAGCAAACAAACTAAGTCCTTCATCCGGGGCTGTGGTGTGACATGGGCTAGAAATTTCCGTCCTCATCGTGCCAGTTTCCCACAGGTTTCCACAATGAGGATCCTAAAACCGATCCATTACTGTATAGTAAATCATATTCACAATATACAAAATGTGCAGAAGCGATGTAACAAACACTTAGTCCGATCAATTAAATAAATTGGACAATCAAACCTGTGCATCAAAATGAGAAATATATCATAGCAAGCCCATAGTTAGTTCAAGTTGCAATACCAAAAGTAATTTAAGTTTTACAATCCCAACATAAAGATAAAAGCCATTAAAGGCTATTAAAACAAGTTCCCAAAATAACGATGTCCATTGCCAAAAAGTGATTCAGAACTCATGACCCATCCCGACGTCTAGATGACATCGTTGGGCTGTCACTCGGGTCCAATCGGCTCACCCACCTCCTCCTCGTGCTCCGCCTCAAAGGGAGCGAGGTCGATATCTGGCACCAAACAAGAGAGCATCGGACACGACGGTTTTGTTAGATTGTATGGACTCAATCCATCAGATGATGTAATAAATTGATTAATTTCTTTATTTATCAATGATATCATGTTTTCCTTTCATGAGATGAATGGTGTTTTACTACTTAATACACATGACCAATACATATGACATAAATGGTTCATGAGATGAACCGGGTCCCATTAGTATATTAGATGTGATATATGTGTATGGATGAGATCCACACACAGGAGACATTTGTGACAAATTTTATACTTAAACATCTTCACAACCGGTGATGAGACTAGGCATCTCATCTGATAAGGTTGCAACGCTTCGATCACTAAGAGATAGTATGATTTGTCTCGATCATCAGAATGTAAGATTCTGGATCACGGTGCTGGTACATTGGATGTATTGAAGGACCATGAGAAGCACCTTATGCAATACTGTCTCGAGTTTAAGGTTTGCTCTCATAATCCTCTAGCAATAGGCTCTCAATCCTGAGACATTGATGAACTCAGGTTTCTATCTATTCATTTGCTTTGAGTCACCAATGAGTGAGACCAACTGTAGGTCAACACCTCGGTGACTTGGGTACTTGGTAGTAGGACTATGGGAACATCCAATGGTCAAGATGGAATCTATCTATATTATCCCCTTGTGCCAATTAATGGATTTATCATTAGTAAGTGCGCACCCATCTCGATTAAGAGTTAATTGGATGGTACCGATGATCACTGTGATTAATTGGGGCTCAAGGATAATAAGATGTAGATCTAAATTGGTGGGACAGTTTTTAGTCTAGTTAATCCATGGATATTGATAGAGGGGCTTAATTGTGGTAATCGGGAAGTTTAGGGTCTTCATTGTAACTTATTCCTAAGACTGGAGTGCAATTGCATTTATATAGTGGTGTTATTTGCAATTAACTGTGGGCCCGGATTGCACATGAGATGTGGGGTCACGTGTCCCAGTTGGAGCCAGCTTTCTATGGAATCCCTAGTGGTCCCCACGCTAGCCCAAGTTATTGGAAAGACACTAATCCTACTAGAACTCTAAGATGAAGGAATTAGGAAGTTACTATTTCTATTTGAAGTGAGACTTCTAATAGCGGTAATAGTAAGGTTACTATTTTGTGTAGAAGTAAGACTTCTATTTCAATTAGTACAAGAGAAGGATGTTGCTTAATGCTATAAAAGGTGTAACAAAGGGGCTGGGACAGATACAACCTTGGAATTCACGCCCAGCCCCCTTTGTGCAAGAGTTGCACATACTTCTCTTCTCCTTCTAGTTCTTTTCTAGTTTCCTTTAGAGCTTCTAGTTGTTTTCTTTAGGAGATCCCATCCATCTCCTTCAGAGAAAAGATCTGGTACGGGTTATAGCGTGGAAGACTAAGAGGTCTTGGAGATCTAAAGTAGTTTCCTTCTCCATTAGAGCACAATCGGGCAGCAAAGGTATAATCTGCTTCTCTATCTTTTGTAGATTATTTTGCATGGTGTTGCTTGTATTATTGCTGTACATGGTATATGAGTTTGAGAGATTGCATCCTGGATATGGTTAATGGCCTTATGGGCGTTTGATCCCTGAGTCAAGTGAGTCAAAAGTTTTTGAAATCGCATCCACGAGGCCCATCTATTTCCAACAGGTTTAGAAAGCAAATAAACAGATAAAGGAGTGACAATAATATAAAACATTATAAAACATTTATAAAATGTTTCAAAGTCTAAACAGTAAATATCTATGAAATAGAGAAACCATTTCTAAATCTTGGATAATTTAAAGAAACATAACAAACTGAGTAAAAATATTGGCAATCCACATTTAGCTATATTCTCCTATTACCGAAGTAACAAGAGCAAATAGAAACCGTTGCCACTACCCATGGGACCGGAAAAATAGAGTCGTTGCCACATGAAGTGGGAAGAAATACAGAACCGTTGCCACTACCCGTGGGACAGGAAAATAGAACCGTTGCCATGGCCGGAGCAGACAGAGTCCAAACGGCAGTTGACAAATAATTTTAAAGATTCCAAGCCGGGTGATCAGCCCAACTAGTTGACCTAAGCTTAATGGTGCCTTTCAAAACCTGAATTGATATAAATCAAATCATAGCAATACATTTCAAAATCGATAAGAGGAACTACTCTGAGCAATTACAAACGGACAGTATCGAACAAATCAAATGAGTAGCCTTACCGATAATTTATAACGAAACAAACCACACGAGGCTATTCATAATTTATTTATGCAAAAACATATACAATTTATAAATATGGAATAAGATAATTAATTGTGTTGGAATGGTTTATCTAAGACCGTCTCAATGCACGCTCAAAATCCAAATATCGTTTTACAAGAATATATTTGATGCCTCAAAAGTTACCCGACATTTGGGAACTCCGAGTGCACAGTGAGGCTTTGATCAAATTCAAGACATTTCCAGAATTTAGGTATTAACATGAGTAAACCAAAGATTCAAAAATCAGATTTTCCAACCTAGTAAAACAACCCAAAACAAGAACTCTCCATGTTATTATGGATAAAACAAAACCCTGCAGAAATTTGAACATAACTGAACACTAAAACTTGCAAAAATCTGAACATAACTTCAACATAAAACCTACAGAAATCTGCACACAAATTGCACATAAAAACATAAAATCATGCAGAAATCTGCACACAATTTGGACATAAAAACCTGCAGAAATTTTAACATCAATTGGACACAAAAACTGCAGAAATCTGCACACAGATTGAACACAAAAAGTTAGAAATCTGAACACAGATTGAACACAATTTGAACACAAAAACTGCAGAAATCTGCATACAAATTAAACACAAAAACTGCAGAACTGTGAACACAGATTGAACACAATTTGAACACAAAAACTACAGAAATCTGCAAACAGATTGAACACAATTTGAACAGAAAAATTGCAGAAATCTGCACACGGATTAAACACAAAACTGCAGGAAATCCACCTTGCATAGCCAAAGAAAATGAATCAATGAAATAGAAATTTCACATCAAACTTTGAAAAAGAAATACAAGTTCAGCTGCATGCATTCCAATATTAGTTTATTCACTTGCCTCTCAAGTGCAAGAAGGGTCACAAACCACTCTAAGAAACTCTCAAACCCAGCAGCTCCAATCTACACCAAAAAAAAAAAAAAAATCCAAAGAAGAACTTACTAAAATCCACCAAATTCGAAATAGAAAGGTCCTCTCAAGAAACTCTTTTGCATGCATGATAAAAGATTCCTAAAGGGTCTAAAAAAAATAATATTTCAAGAGGGGAAGCCATTGCTAACCTTTCACAACTCTAAGCAAGAAGAAAGACTTGGAGAAGAAGGTGGTTCCAGCTGATTTTCTTCAAGAACAGTGCCAATGGGAAGCTAGAGGTGAGGAGAGGAGATTTATGAAGTCAAATCTCTAAGTAGCACTCAAAAGGTACACATGCAACAGGAGAGAAGGTGGCTGGAAATGGAGGAGAAGAAAGAGTTCTCTCAGCTGTGTTGTTATAGGAAAAATAGAGTGAAGAAGAAAACCCAACGTGGGTTTTTGGGTTTTAAGTTGGGGAAGTGGGCCCCATTGGCCTCAAATCTTCACATGGTTGGGATCTATCATTTGTGGGTTCCGAATGAGATCGACGCAGAAGAAAAAGTTGATCGTCGAAAAATCTAGTTTCCAAAATATATATTTTCCTCATGATTTGCAAATTTTGAAATTTATGCACAGATTTGGTGTGAAAAGTCATTTTTTTCCTTTTTCTCGAAAAATGCAATTTCTGAGTTTTAAATTCAAACGGATAAAACATGAAAGTTGTTAAGATCAATAAAACAAATCAAAAGGAGTAAAGAATTGGAATTTTTTGAGATCAAGAATAAATTCTCTCAAATCAACATGTGTCACACGGGCGCCCGAGCCTCTCAAAATTCTCCAAAGCTATTCAAAACTCTAATCTAGCTTCAAAACTAAATTAATCATCCTCTAATCGCAGTTAGATACTAATCACAGCTAAATAAACAATTACACATACTAAACCTGGGTCGTGGTCCGACATCCTCCACCCCTTAGAGCATTTGGTCCTCCAAATGAACTCTAACCTCTGGTAATAGCTGAGGGTACTTCTTCCGAATTTGATCACACAATTCTCAAGTAGCCTCTTCCGGCCCGTGATTCTCCCATAACACTTTTACCCAATGAATTGTTCGGTTCCTCAGTTCATGTTCTTTTGTGTCAATAATTCTAACCGGTTTCTCAATGTAGGAGTCATCGTCCCGAACTTCCAATGGCTCATGATGTAACACGTGTGAAGGGTATGAAACATATTTCCTCAACATCGACACGTGAAACACATTGTGTACACTCGATAGCTCTGGTGGCAAAGCTAATCTGTAGTCCACTTCACCAACACGACTCAAAATTTCATACAGTCTGATGAATCTTCTTGAGAACTTACCTTTCTTACCAAACCTCAAGATTCCTCTGACCGGTGACACCTTCAAAAATACTTTATCTCCTACTTGGAACTCTAGGTCTCTTCTTCGAATATCTGCATAGCTTTTTCTACCGGCTTCTAGCAACTTTCAAGCATTCCTGAATGAGCTTAACCTTTTCACTTGTCTCACTAATCAATGACGGTCCATAAAAGCTGCGTTCTCCGACTTCTTCCTAATATATTGGAGTTCTGCATCTTCTGCCATACAGTGCTTCAAAAGGAGCCATTCCTATGCTCGAGTGGTAGCTATTGTTATAAGCAAATTCACAGAGAGGCAAACTCTCGTCCCACTGAGTCTTGAATTCAAGTACACAAGCTCTAAGCATGTCCTCCAAGGTTTGAATGGTCCTTTCTGACTGTCCATTGGTCTGAGGGTGATACGCTGTGCTAAATTGAAGCTTCGTACCTAGTGACTCATGCAAAGTCTTCCAAAATCTTGAAACAAATTTACTATCCCGGTTTGAAGTGATAGACACTGGTTGACCATGATGACTAACAATCTCCTTCACAAATGCGTCTGCAAGTGCTAGCATGTGCATCTTTTTTCCGGTCTTCAATGGAATGAAATGTGCAGATTTCGTCAAACGATCAACTATAACCCAAATGGCATTATTTCATCTGCTGGTAGTAGGTAAACCCGAGACGAAATCCATGGTGAGATGTTCCCATTTCCATTCTGGAATTTCTAACAGTTGCAAAAGACCTGGTGGCTTATAATGTTCTACCTTCACTAGTTGACAAGTCATGCATCTGGACACAAAAGCTGCAATTTCTCTCTTCATATTGTTCCACCAAAAGCGGTTCTTTAACTTGTGATACATTTTTGTACACCCCGGGTGCATGGAATACCTTGTGTTATGAGCATCCACCATGATGTCATTTCTCAAATCATCTATCTTTAGAACACAGAATCGGTCATGGAAGTAAAGTACTCCATCCACAACTTGAAAATTTGGGCGTTTCGAAATGTGTTCAACAATTTTAGCCAAATCCGGGTCTTGTAACTAACTTTCCTTGATCTTTTGAATGAAAATAGGTTCAGATACTGACATATTTGCCAACATAACTCCTTTTCTCAAGGGTTGAAATTCAACTCCCAAGTCTTCGAACTGCTGAAAATTGCAAAATCCTTCCAAATTGACCACACTGACTGACTTTCTGCTCAATGCATCTGCCACTACATTCACTTTCTCTAGATGATAAATGATTGGAAAATCATAATCTTTGATGTACTCCATCCATCTCCTCTATCTCATGTTCAATTCCTTCTGAGAAAATAAATATTGGAGACAACGGTGGTCTGAAAGGACTTCAAAATTTTCTCCATAAAGATAATGTCTCCACACCTTTAATGCAAAGACTATTGTTGCTGTCGCAACCCCGGACTGGGTCATCGGGCTTGATCCGGGATCGGGACTGTTAATATAATAATAATTTAATATGATTGTGCATGAATGAATTAAATCCAACTCCAAAACAAAACGTATACGAGTCCATCAAGAAGGATGCCACTCGTACACGCGATTTCCCACAGGTGTCCGCGGTGAGGATAACACATTAACATGAATATTTCTTTTATGTGCGGAAGCGTGTAGCAAATCTATATTTCATACATTCATGTCCACGATACAAGATTAAAGCATGTTTCATACTAGTATCAAAATGAGCAATGATCATTAAAGCTATAACCCCAAAATAAAGTTAAGGTTTACAACAAAGTAGTTTAATTACATTGATCCCAAAAATAGAGGCCAACAAAGGCCAATATGAATAAAGTGACAGGTTTCCCAAAAGAATGGTTAGACACAACCCAAAATGTGTTACGCAACTCAAGCACCCGAATGTCTAGACGACATCATCGGCGTGCCACTCAACTAGTCGTTGCGGTTCGCCAACCGCAACCTCAAGCTCCTCCTCGGGGAGACCAACAACGGGACCTGAGTACCAAAAACAAGGGTCAAACACGACGGTTTGGTAAACGGGTGAAAAGACATAACAATATAGAAAATACCTTGAAAATCATTTAAACCTGTCAAGCATTAATTTCATAAAACAAGAGAAACATTTGATCAAATACATATGCAATATAAAACATGTAAGGTATCCAAGGAAACGGGAAACAGACAAGATGGCAACCACACAAAGCTAAGTCCTCTATCACCGAAGTGACATGAGTATATCGGGATGTTGTCTCAGTCACCGAAGTGAGGAGATGCAACATAAGTAACATATACATAATATAATACAATATGGGACGGGACCACGGTAGCGAACCGGGTATCGGGACAAGACCACGGAAATAACCGGGTATCGGGATCCAAGACTGCAGCTGGCGGGACGGGAAAGGGTCTCCAAGTCGGTCGATCAAACCAGCAAGGAAAGCCAAGCTTAGTGGTGCCGACTCATAGGTCAAATCATGTAAAACAAGTCATTAATGCCTCAAAATAATGGGTGAAAACATAAATGCATTTCAACAAAACTCATTCAAAGATAAAAATATCAAAACATCCACTTGCCTTAAGTCTTCAATCAATGAAAAACAAGCTCTTAGCACTCTTGCAAGACAAGGATACAAGCTCTACCAAAAACCCCTAAAACAAACCCTAAAATGGGTCAAAACAATGAAGAAGAGGAGAGAGCTTTCAATATTCAAAATGTAGCTTCTCTAAGGCTAGAAGAACACTAATCTAGAAGATTAGGAAGAGATCTTACCAATAGGTTCCCCAAATGAGTGAAGCAAGCTAGAAGAAGGTCTTGGAGAGATGGGATTCCTTCAAAAATGGTGTCAATGGAGAGCCCTTGAAGTGGAGAAGAAGATCATGTAATCTTTTGAGATGATGGTGCAAGTTTGGTGATGTCTCTTGAGCAAGGAGAAGCAAGAAGAAGAGAAAGTGCACCAAAAACCCTAGGTTCAAGGAAGTTGCTGGAAAAAGAGAAAATGGGGGAAAGAGTTCTCTTATATAAGCTACACAAGTGGGCTCCACCATCTTGTAACCTAGTTGGGCTGAAATAGTGGTTTTCGGGGCTCCGGATGAAATCGACGAAGAAGGAAGAAATGATCGTCGAAATATCTAGTTTCTAAAAAGTTTATGTTTCGCGGGTTTCGGGATTAACACTAATTTGGTACAGATTTAGTGTAAAAGTACTGTTATGTCCTTGAAGCTAGAAAAGTCAAGTTTCGGGGTTTCGAACGAGAACGGGATCAACATGAAAGTTGAAAGCAATAACGAGATAAATAAAACGGGATAAAATACAAATCAAGAAAACCAATATAAAACCTCAAATACACAAAAAGCCATAAACAAGGAACCCCCAAAGGGCCCCACTAATACCAAAGTACTCAAAATCCCCAAAGCTATTTCAAAGCTATTCTAAACCACTAAACCAAACTCCACAAGACAAATCAAGACTAACACGCAACTAACTAAGCACTAATCGAGATCACTCGGGTCGGGGTCTTACAGTTGCCATCTCTAAGTTATGCATTGTATAGATTTTCTCGTGCTCCTTCAATTGCCTTGAGCCATATGCTATGACTTTGCCATCTTGCATCAACACACAACTGAGTCCCACCTTCAAAGCATCGGTATAAATCACAAAATCACCACTGCCTAAAGGTAACGTGAGAATAGGTGATGTGGTTAACCTCCTTTTCAACTCTTCAAAACTGGTTTCACACTATTCTAACCACACAAAAGGCACATTTTTCCGGGTTAACTTGGTCAAAGGTGATGCAATAGATGAAAATCCCTGCACAAACCTTCTGTAGTAACCTGCCAATCCCAGAAAACTTCTGATTTCTATCACATTTTACGGCCTTTCCCATTGTATCACTGTCTCAATCTTTGCCGGATCAATTGCCAAACCTGCTTTGGAGATAATATGGCCTAAGAAAGCAACCTGTTCTAACCAAAATTCGCACTTCCCAAGCTTAGCATACAACTGATTGTCTCTTAGAAGCTGCATAGAAGTCCTCAGATGTTGCTCATGATCTTCTCTTGACATGGAATGCACCCATATGTCATCAATGAAGACAACTGTGAACTGATCTAAATGAGGTGCAAAGATCTTGTTCATGAGTGCCATAAATACTACTGGTGCGTTCGTCAGTCCAAAGGGCATAACCAAAAATTCATAATGTCCATATCTAGTCCGGAAAGCTGTATTCAGTATATCTGATTCTTTGACTCTCAGCTGATGGTATTCGGATCTTAAGTCTATCTTCGAAAAATACTCTGCTCCTTGCAACTGATCAGAGTATCTATCCTTGGCAATGGATATTTACTTTTGATGGTCACTTGGTTCAATCTTCTGTAATCTATGCACATTCTCAAGCTTATATCCTTCTTCTTAACAAACAACACTAGGGCTCCCCAAGGTGAGATGCTTGGTCTAATAAAACCATTTTCTAACAACTCTTACAACTGAAGTTTTAATTCACCTAACTCTGCCGGAGCCATTCTGTACGGAGCAATGGAGATTGGAGCAGTCCCTGGCATCAACTCAGTTGTGAATTCAACTTCCCTAACAAGTGGCAAACCTGAAATTTCTTCCGGGAATACATCTGAAAATTCACATACAACAGGGATTTCCTCCACCCCTTGGGATCGTTTATCCTCCGTGATAAACGCTATGAATCCCTCACATCCACTTCTTAATAATATTGTTGTTGACAAAGCTGAAATAAAGCTAGCCTGTGATATCCTTTTGTCTCCCTGAAATTCTACTCCGGAGTGTATTTCATCCAATGTGAAAGATATAGTTTTATTAAAACAATCCATAGTGGCATGGTGACTCGCTAATCAATCCATCCCTAAAATAACATCGAAGTCATGCATGTCCAACCGGATAAGGTCTGCTGGAAAAGTGACATCTCCTATTTTAACTGTTCAACTAGGGTGATAAGTGCTACAAATAACTTGTTTCTCTACTGGTGTTGTGACAGTTAGAATAAATTCAAGTTCGCTAATAGGCAGATCAATCAATTTAGCAAACATAGGAGATAAGAAAGAACGGGTGGATCCAGGATCAAACAATATCTTAGCTTCTACTCCACAGACAAAGAGTGTACCTTCAACTACGTTTCCTGCTGCATTAGCATCCACTTGATTGAGATGATTTAAACGACCTTGCTGTTGAGGTCTATTCCGATTCTGGTTCGGTCTTCCTTGTGGTGCATTTCTGTTTTGCTGAAATGGACGGGCATTCTGATTCTGTGGTTGTTGACGAGGTTGTTGCTGTTGATTCTATTGTTGAGGCTATCTTGGTGGATTCTGAGCCACTTGCTGATGTTGTTATGGTGCTTGCCTTGGTTGCTGTAGAGTCCTATTGCCTTCGTTTCTATAATTTAAGCAATCTCTCATTTGGTGATCTGTGCCACCACACCTGTAGCATTTGTTAGTGCCACATTTTCATGTGCACTGTTTTATTGTTAATTTCGTGCCAAAGAGTTCCGAAGACATTGTCTCTTAAGTACTTCAAAGAAGATTCATTTCAAGAAGACTGTCAAAGCTTTTTGGAAAGGCCAGGATTCATCAAAGATCAACATCAAGCTGTGCCAACCAAGATCAGGTAATTGGGACCGAAACCATGCCCCTAAGTGACCCTAAAAACCCTAGGCTAAATTATTATGTTGAAAGGTTTTAGATGATATTTTTGAGCTTGTTTAAAACTCAAAAATGACCTCAGTTTTCAGCCAGCCGACCTCATGCGGTTAGCAGTTCACCCCCTAAGTCCACTTGTCCTAAGGCATCCAACATGATCTTAACACCAGGTCACATTGAGCCTTAGTAAACATGAGTATGTATAGAAACTTAACAATAAACAATGTTTTATATAAATTAATAAAGAAATGTAAAGTTGTCAAAACCGGTGTGCTTTTGATTTCTTTAATAATTTTTTCTACAAAAGTTCCCTCATATTCATACTCATGATTCTTATAAGGCCTCACCAAAGCTTTGCTTTTGTCAGGGTCTTTATCAAATTTCAAACGTAGGAATAGTGTTATTGTCAGGTGCACCCTACCATGTCTTAAGTTACCGTTGGATTTTTTCTATAAATACTTGTATCTCATTTTCAACAAAGCTAAGTCCAATTTTGAAGAGCCTTTATTCCAAATTCTTGTAAACCTTTCTCAAGCTCTCAAAGCTCCTTCCAAACACACTTAGATCCTATCTTAGCAAATCCAAGGGCTTACTTAACTCTAAGGAGTGTGCTTTGAGAAGCCAAATCTAGGGTATCCTAATCCTTAAAGGTATCCCTCATTTCTTCCCTAGAAATCAAACCTCTACAACTTGGTTATGCATCTCAAAGGAGTTTCATCATCAACACCAAGCTAGCTGGAAGAGGTAAAAAGCTTCGATCACGGTCAAAAGCTTCTTCGAACACTTTCGATCTTCATCAAAGGCAAGTGTTCGCCCTCCATTCAAATTTATATCTTTGTGACAATGGATTGAATCTGTGTGTGTCAACCACTCTAAAAATTGTCTGTGGGGATTAGATCTGTGTGATCGAAACTCAGTAACAAAATTGAGCTAGAATTAGTACTTGTGTAGTTTGATTCTTTATAGTGGAACCAAGGGACTGTGTAACCGTTGAGAGTGGATATAGGTCTGTGTGACTGAACCACTATAAATCTCTTGTGTCATTTTTATCTCTTGTGCTTATTATCTTGTTTCAAATTAGAGTTTCTCTGATTATTTAAGCACACACACATTGAACTTATAATTCATACAAGTTATTTTGTTATATGTGATTATTATTCCAAGTTGAGATTAAAAATTAGGCTAATAAGTTTAAGATTGGCATTAGAATTCCTTTTGTCCTATTCACCCCCCCTCTAGGACTTATTCATTAAACCTAGTTGCACTTTCAATTGGTATCAGAGCAAGGTTACTCCCTAAAGGTTTAACAACCTGGAGTGGATCTACTTCTTTTTACTAGTGCCAATGTCTAATCCAGAAGGTAGCGCAGTAAACAGACCACCATTGTTTGATGGTACTAACTATGCCTTTTGGAAAGCTCGAATGACTGTGTTTCTCAAATCCATTTGTGGTGAGGTGTGGGATGCTGTGGAGGATGGATGGACCCCTCCTACCTTCACAGCTGAAGATGGCACTGTCAAGCCTCTTCCAAAGGCCAGATGGATAGCTAGTCAAAAAGCTTTGAGAGATTATGATGCTAAGGCTTTGAATGCCATAACCTGTGCCATGAATGCTGAAGAATTCAAAAAGATTATGACATGTACCACATCTAAGCAAGCTTGGGAGCTGTTGGAAACAAATTATGAAGGAACCACCATTGTTAAAAGAGCCAAGCTCCAAATGCTAACCTCCCAATTTGAATCTCTGAGAATGAGAGAAGATGAAATGTTTGATGATTTTCGAACAAAGCTTATGGTAATCGTTAATGAGATGTGGTCACTCGGTGAACAAATCCCTGAAGGCAAAGTTTGTAGCAAAATCCTTAGGTCTTTACCTGAAAGATTTCACTCTAAAGTGACTTCTATAGAGGAGTACAATGACCCTGAAACTATGAAAGTAGAGGAACTGTCGGGAAACATTAGAACCTTTGAGATGAAAATAAATAATGCTTCTAATAAATCCAAAGAGAAGAAATCTATAGCTTTGAAGGTCTCCCAACCATCTCCATCTAAAGAAGAATCAGGTAATGAAAATGAAAGTGATGATGAAGATGTTGCTTTACTTACTAAAAGATTCTTAAGACAATTTAAGAAAAAGACTTCTAAGTTTAATAGAAAGGAGAGACCATTTGATAAAAGTAAAAACAAAACCAGCTTCTCTTCTAAGTATCTATCCAGAAAAGTAAAATGCTATAACTGTCAAAAGTTTGGTCACATATCTACTGAGTGTCCAATTGAAAAGAAAGATAAGAAAAAGACTCTTATGGCAACATGGGATGACTCTTCAGAAGCTGAATCAGACTCAGATGAATCACACAAAGATAAGACAGAAAATTATACTATACTAATGGCCAGAACAGTGTGTGATCCATCACTTGAAATATCAAAAAGTTCTGGAACAACTGATATCGAGAAATCTGGGAATGAGTCTAAGTCTGATTATGACAGCTCAGAAAATGAAAAAGAAGATGAAGATCTTCAAGTTTCATATGATAGACTTTATGAGGAAAGCTGCAAATTGATTAATGCCATGAGTAAACAAAAATCTAAGAACAAAGTCTTAAAAGACAAAATTGAAACCTTAACTGATGAAAATAATATCTTAGCAACTGAACTAAAAGAAGTTAATTCTAAATTTCAAATTGCTAATGAAAATTTAATCAAAATCAAAAGAGATGAAGAAGAAGCTTTGATTCTAAAAGAACTAAACAATCAATTAAGGGATGAAGTCACTCGTCTAAAATGGTTCAAAGAGAGTAAGTATGAATATTCCTTTACCCATGGAGAAGAAAATTTTGAAAGACTTTTTTAAAATGGGTAAATATCATAGAGACAAAACTGGGCTAGGATTCAACAAAGAAGACAAATCCAAACCTAATGCTTCTACTGTGTTTGTGAAAGGAGAAGCTTCCTCCAGTAGTCAAAACAATTCTGAAATTACATGTTATTCATGTGGAAGCAAAGGACATGACAAGTATGAGTGCAAAATGAAACAAATGAAAAGACAGTCCACCAAAACTTATGTCAACCCTCATAAAGATAAACAGACTAAGACTTCTTTTCAAAACAATTCTATTAATCACTCTTTCTCTCAACAATTAAATATGTTGATGAAACAAATTGGTCTTCTAAAGTTGCAATTCCACAATCATACAAGAACTGTTAAACCTACTGAAAACTACTCTAAGAAATCTTTTCACCAACAAAATCCTAACAAAGCTAAATCTCAAGGTCCTAGTGCAATCCCTGTCACCCAAAGATTCATATGGGTTCCCAAGAACAAAAGCCTAGTTGTTCACACAGCTCTTAAAGCTATTGACCAATCCTTGTGGTACCTAGATAGTGGATGCTTTAGACACATGACTGGGGATAGAGCACATTTCTCGTCTTTAAATGAATATGAGGGTGGAACTGTCACCTTTGGTGATGGAAAAGTTGCTAAAGTTGTTGGTAAGGGTACTTTGAATGTACCTAACATGCCTGTTATTGAAAATGTTTTGTATGTCGTTGGTTTGAAACATAACTTGCTAAGTATTTCTCAAATATGTGATAAAGATCATGTTGTTAACTTTAGTAGTCTTGGTTGTGAGATTTTCAAAAATGGAAAGGTTATTCTAAGAGGTCTTAGAACCAATGACAACTGTTATGTTATTAGTAACCACAAAGAATCATCCAGTTCATCCTGTCACATTGCTCATCTTGATGAAGCTCAACTATGGCATAAAAGACTTGGACATGTGAACTTTAGAGACCTATCCAAATTGAACAAGTATGTTAAGGGTCTTCCAAAAATCAGCAAAGAGTCAAAAACAGTCTGTGGAGAGTGTCAAAAAGGTAAACAAATAAGAAACTCTCACAAAAAGACCAAGTCTCTAAAGACCTCTAGATCTCTAGAGCTTCTCCATATGGACCTGGTTTGGTCCAACTAAGAAAGTGAGTAAAGGGGGTAAAAGATACTTTTTTGTTATTGTTAATGATTATTCTAGATTCACTTGGGTTGCATTTCTAAGAGAGAAATCTGATGCTTATGCTGAATTTAAAAAGACAGTGAAAAGGATCCAAGTTGAAAAAGGAAGAGCAGTTGCTCGAATAAGAAGTGATCATGGTGGTGAATTTGAAAATGCGAAGTTTGAAAAATATTGTGATAAGTATGGAATTCACCATGAATTTTCTGCCCCTAAAACTCCTTAACAAAATGGTATTGCTGAAAGAAAGAATCGAGTCTTACAAGAAATGGCCACAGTTATGCTTCATGGAAAGAATGTTCCTAGAGATCTATGGGCTGAAGCAGTTAGTACAGCTTGTCACATCATAAACAGGGTATACTTGAGAACTGGCTTGGACAAAACTGCTTATGAATTATGGCATGAGAGAAGGCCCAACATTAGCTACTTTAAAATTTTTGGTAGTAAGTGCTATATACTCAAGGACAGAGAACACTTGAGCAAATTTGATACTAAAAGCGATGAAGGCATCTTCATTGGCTATTCCCAAAACAGTCGTGCCTACAGAGTATTGAATTTAAACACTGGAGCCATTCAAGAATCCATAAATGTAGTCATTGATGACAAACTAAATGATTTCAGTCATCAAGAAAACCCTGATAATGATGAGATAAATGTCTCAACTGAAAAACTGGATGAGTCTCCACTCTCTAAGGATTTGGTAAATGTGAAACATCATTCTATGGACCGAATTCTGGGATATCCTTTGGTTGGTGTCAAAACTAGAAGACAATTAGAAAACATTGTTAGCTATCTTTGTTTTACTTCTACTTTTGAACCTAAAAATGTTGATGAAGCTTTTTCCGATGATAATTGGATAAATGCCATGTAAGAAGAGTTAAATCAATTTTCTAGAAATGAAGTTTGGGATCTTGTGCCTAGACCGGATGACAAAAATGTGGTAGGTACCAAGTGGATTTACAAAAATAAACTTGATGAAAATGGTACCATTGTTAGAAACAAGGCATGGCTGGTTGCTCAAGGGTACTCTCAAATTGAAGGAATTGATTTTGAAGAAAATTTTGCTCCCGTTGCTAGACTTGAATCCATTAGAATCCTTCTTGCCATTGCTTGTTCTTTGAAATTTAAACTATACCAAATGGATGTCAAAAGTGCTTTTCTAAATGGTATTTTGGAAGAAGAAGTTTATGTTGAGCAACCCAAAGGGTTTGAAGACCCTAAGAAGCCTAACCATGTGTATCATCTTAGAAAGGCTCTCTATGGTCTCAAACAAGCCCCTAGAGCTTGGTATGAGAGGCTTACTCAATTCTTAATTGATCAAAGCTTTGAAAGGGGTAGTGTGGATAAAACTCTCTTTATTCAAACAAACAATGATAATATTTTGATTGCTCAAATTTATGTTGATGATATAGTGTTTGGTTCTACTTGTAATGATCTCACAGAAAAGTTTGCTAATCTTATGAAATCTGAATTTGAAATGAGTATGGTTTGTGAACTTAATTTCTTTCTAGGGTTACAAGTCAAACAATTGTCTAATGGACTGTTTATTTCCCAAACCAACTATGCAAAAGAATTAATCAAAAGGTTTGGATTAGACTCAGCCAAGCACATGAACACACCCATGAGCACAACACTCAAATTATCTAGAGAGTCGAGTGGTAAGAGTGTTGATTCTAGTCTGTATAGGAGCATGATAGGCAGCTTATTATATCTTACAGCCAGTAGACCTGATATAGCATTCAGTGTAGGAGCTTGTGCCAGATATCAATCCGATCCCAAAGAAATTCATTTGAAAGCTGTTAAAAGAATCATAAGATATGTATCAGGGACCTCAGGATATGGCTTATGGTATCCATATGACTCATCTACCTGCATTGCTGGATACTCAGACGCCGATTGGGCTGGAAATGTGGATGATAGAAAATCTACAAGCGGCGGGTGTTTTTACCTAGGAAACTGTCTTGTTGCTTGGCATAGCAAGAAACAATCATCCATCTCCTTATCTACAGCTGAAGCAGAATATATAGCAGCTGGCAGTGGTTGTACTCAAATGCTTTGGATGAGACAAATGCTCAAAGACTATGGTATTGAACAATGTAGCATGAACTTATACTGTGATAACACTAGTGCTATCAATATCTCCAAAAATCCCGTTCAACACTCTAGAACCAAACATATTGATATTAGACATCATTTCATTAGAGAATTGGTTGAAGAAGGAGTCATAGTTTTGGAGCATATTTCTACTGAGAAACAACTTGCAGATATTCTGACAAAACCATTGGATGTTTCAAAATTTGAAAATATGAGAAAATTCCTTGGTATTTGTGTTATTAAATAATTTCTTATTGTATATTTGTTTTATATGTGTTAGTTTCATTTAATTGTTTTTGTGTGTTTAATTTAAAAAAAAATAAAAAAAATGAAACATATCATTTCTTAGGTCATGAACTTGTTTCTTAGTTCTGTAAAAAGCAAAATTCTGTTGCACTATCTACTGCTGAGGCAGAGTATGTTGCTAGAGGTAGTTATTGTGCTCAACTTCTTTACATGAAGCAACAAATTGAGGATTTTAAACTTGTGTGCTATAAATCTTTCATAGAACCCAATACACCATTCTAGGACTAAGCATATTGAAATTAGATATCATTTTCTTAGAGATCATGTGCAGAAGGGTGATATTGTACTAGAATTCACAAGCACACACGATAAGTTGGCAGACTTTTTTACAAAACCCCTGCCAGAAAATAGACTATGCATGATTAGAAGAGAAATCGAAATGATGCATGCCATGTATATTTATTGTGTATTTGTCTCAATGTCTTACAAAAACTTGAGACTTTTAGCCTCATCATTCAAATGCTTTTGCCTTTCATAGATCCTCATGCAATCCTTGTTCAAAGGATTAGGCAATCAAACTGAAGAGGTAAGCAAGGATTTTAAATCCTTATTCTGTTGCTTTAATTCTACTATTTTTCTGTTAGACTCGAGAAGAAGCCGTTGCAGTACATCGATCTCCTCAATAAGTTTTTCTTTACTGTGAGTTTTGGACTGCAACAGATCGGAAAATGAGACAATGGATGATGAGTATTGAGTCCTGAGACTCACAAGCTCATAAATGGCATCTTGATCCGATTTATTAGCCAAATCTCTCTCTTGTCGCCTTGGCATCATGGAACCTAAAACAGATGCAGATAAAGTTTAGGATTGAGGTAGAGAATACCTCATCTCCTGATCGCAAGAAGTACTAAAAGGAAATTGATGAGCCATTGAAATTTTGTGAATAAGAATGCTGATGAATTACAGAGACGAGAAGAAGATTTAATACAAATTAGATAGAGCTAAGACTGCTCTTATAGAGATGAAATTTGAACAAGACAAACCTTCATATCTTCAAATCTTTCTTGGTTCAGATTAAAAATATGCTGGATGCATATTTTCAAAAGCTACTTAGCTAAGCCAGTGAGATTAATTGAGGGATGTCCCTATTTTTCTCGTTTGTCAACAACATCCAGTGGATTTGAATCTCCTTCCGCATCCAGTTGATAAGACTAGGCCTCTAGCCTTTGCAGTTTATGTCGGACATGGGTGGTTCCAGTGTGTATCTCTTTGCGGGCTGGCTCGGGTGGGCTGGGGCTTCCGTGATGTGCATGAATTTGGGTTGCACGCACTTAGGCCCGGTAAGAATTGTGAGGGATGAACTTGAATGCCCTCGGCCCTGTCAAATCGAGGCCCATCTGTTATCTATGCTTGAATGGATTATCTATATTCTTATCTACCTTCTGGTCTCTAATCTTTGCATTAGTTTCCAAAGTTTCTCTCAGTTTATACATCTCTTTGTCAATTTCTGACAAAAAGGGGGAGAAATAATCTCGATCAGTACCTCCTCAGTTTCAGATGTTGCAGGTACAAAGGGGGAGAAACAGGTACAAAGGGGGAGAAACTTCTTTTTCTTGTTTTAATTCGAACAAGGGAGAAGATTCCCAATCTGTGTTGTTAATGTTGTATTTCTACAGGGAAATTCTTCTCAATTAAAAATGAAGAAGATCAATACTCATTCTTTCTGCTTCCTTATCCTTTTATTGTTGAAAATCATATGTAAAAGTTTATGAACTTTGTGTACAATGTATGATTGTATTTTAAGTCTCCTCTTTTAAAAATGTATAAGTTTAATTGGTTTCGTCATGAAATTGACAAAGGGGGAGATTGTTAGTGCCACATTTTCATGTGCACTGTTTTTATTGTTAATTTCGTGCCAAAGAGTTCCGAAGACATTGTCTCTTAAGTACTTCAAAGAAGATTCATTTCAAGAAGACTGTCAAAGCTTTTTGGAAAGGCCAGGATTCATCAAAGATCAACATCAAGCTGTGCCAACCAAGATCAGGTAATTGGGACCGAAACCATGCCCCTAAGTGACCCTAAAAACCCTAAGCTAAATTATTATTTTGAAAGGTTTTAGATGATATTTTTGAGCTTGTTTAAAACTCAAAAATGACCCCAGTTTTCAGCCAGCCGACCTCATGCGGTTAGCAGTTCACCCCCTAAGTCCACTTGTCCTAAGGCATCCAACATGATCTTAACACCAGGTCACATTGAGGCTTAGCAAACATGAGTATGTATAGACACTTAACAATAAACAATGTTTTATATAAATTAATAAAGAAATGTAAAGTTGTCAAAACCGGTGTGCTTTTGATTTCTTTAATAATTTTTCTACAAAAGTTCCCTCATATTCATACTCATGATTCTTATAAGGCCTCACCAAAGCTTTGCTTTTGTCAGGGTCTTTATCAAATTTCAAACGTAGGAATAGTGTTCTTGTCAGGTGCACCCTACCATGTCTTAAATTACCGTTGGAACTATCCGTTGGATTTTTTCTATAAATACTTGTAGCTCGTTTTCAACAAAGCTAAGTCCAATTTTGAAGAGCCTTTATTCCAAATTCTTGTAAACCTTTCTCAAGCTCTCAAAGCTTCTTCCAAACACACTTAGATCCTATCTTGGCAAATCCAAGGGCTTACTTAACTCTAAGGAGTGTGCTTTGAGAAGCCAAATCTAGGGTATCCTAATCCTTAAAGGTATCCCTCATTTCTGCCCTAGAAATCAAACCTCTACAACTTGGTTATGCATCTCAAAAGAGTTTCATCATCAACACCAAGCTAGCTGGAAGAGGTAAAAAACTTCGATCACGGTCAAAAGCTTCTTCGAACACTTTCGATCTTCATCAAAGGCAAGTGTTCGCCTTCCATTCAAATTTATATCTTTGTGACAGTGGATTGAATCTGTGTGTGTCAACCACTCTAAAAATTGTCTGTGGGGATTAGATCTGTGTGATCGAAACTCAGTAACAAAATTGAGTTAGAATCAGTACTTGTGTAGTTTGATTCTTTATAGTGGAACCAAGGGACTGTGTGACCCTTGAGAGTGGATGTAGGTCTGTATGACTGAACCACTATAAATCTCTTGTGTCATTTTTATCTCTTGTGCTTATTATCTTGTTTCAAATTAGAGTTTCTCTGATTATTTAAGCACACACACATTGAACTTATAATTCATATAAGTTAATTTGTTATGTGTGATTATTATTCCAAGTTGAGATTAAAATTTAGGCTAATAAGTTTAAGATTGGCGTTAGAATTCCTTTTGTCCTATTCACCCCCCCTCTAGGACTTATTCATTAAACCTAGTTGCACTTTCAGCATTGACCGGTGACTCTGTAGCATTTTTGGGAAGGGTGATTCTTTCCACAATGTTCACATCCACCTTGCACTTGATTGTTCTGTTGCTGTCTTGGCCTCTTACCTTGAATAGATTTCTGGCCATGCTGTTGTCTCTTCCTTTGTGCATCCTTGATGATCTGGTTATTGATATCTTCAAACTTATAGGCTCTCTTGATGGCTTCTTGGAAGGTAGCAGGTGGTACAACACTAGAAGCATCCCTAAGAATGATGGGGTTTAGTCCCTCTAGGAACTTGGTGATCTTCTTTTGCTCGGTGTCCACGAGTTCTGGTGCGTACCGGGACAGTCTCTCAAATTTTGTAAGATATTCAAAGACTGTCGTGACCTCCTGCTTGAGTAGCTGAAACTCTACTGCCTTCTGCCCCTTGATGTGAGGAGGTACATACTTCTCACTGTACTGCTACTTGAATGTGGCCCAAGCACCCTCATTCTCAATATTTTGGTAGCCATCCTTAATAGTCTTCCACCAAATGTCTGCCATTCCCGTAAACATTGAAGCTGCCAAATGAACTTGTTGCCTGCCTGTGCATCTGAAGAGATCGAAGATGTTCTCTGTATGTGAGAGCCAATCATTAGCTGCTAGAGGATCTTCCACCCCCGTGAATTCTTTTTGGCCTCTCTTTTGAAACCTCTCAAATAAAACATTAGGGTCAAGTTCCCTATTTTGTATGACAATTTGAGCTCCTACATTTGGAGGCTGCACAGGGTTTGGCCTTCTTCCCAACACTTCTAACAACTGCTTCTGAACTTGTGTTAGTTCTTCATCTTTCTTAGCCATTTGTTCTTGGAATCTGGCTTGTTGTTCTTGGAATCTAGCTTGGTTTTCATTGGCTTTCTGATGTTGCTCTACCATCATTTCCATAAGTTGTTGAAACTGATTTGACATAAGATTATCCACTCCACTGCCACTGTTGCGACCGGAAGGGTTTGCATTCGATGTGTCTCTATGAGGAGGCATAGTGATGCAAAACCATTTGTTTGTACAACATAATAAAATAATTAAAGCATACCCCAAATCCCAATCGATACTAACTAACGAATATTCCAACGGACCCTCTCCACGACCCTATGTTCTAGTTTCTTTCAATTGCCCAAAACATTTCTCGCTATGATACCAGTCCTGTCACGCCCCCGAAGCGAGACCAAACAAACTAAGTCCTTAATCCGGGGCCGTGGCGCGACGGGTTAGAAAATTCTGTCTACATCGCGCTAGTTTCCCACAGATTTCCGCAGTGAGGATCCCAAAACCGATCCATTACAGTATAGTAAATCATATTCATAATATATAAAATGTGCAGAAGCGATGTAGCAAACACTTAGTCCGATCAATTAAATAAATTGGATAATCAAACATGTGCATTAAAATGAGAAATATATCATAGCATGCCCATAGTTAGTTCAAGTTGTAGTACCAAAAGTAATTTAAGTTTTACAATCCCAACATAAAGATAAAAGCCAATAAAGGCTATTAAAACAAGTTCCCAAAATAACGACATCCATTCCCAAAAAGTGATTTGGAACTCATGACCTATCCCTATGTCTAGATGACATCGTTGGGTTGCCACTAGGGTCCAACTGGCTCACCCGCCTCCTCCTCGCGCTCCGCCTCAAATGGAGCGGGGTCGATATCTGACATCAAACAAGAGAGCATCAGACACGACGGTCTGGCAAGCAAATAAACAGATAAAGGAGTGACAATAATATAAACATTATAAAACATTTATAAAATGTTTGAAAGTCTAAGCAGTAAATATCGATGAAATAGAGAAACCATTTCTAAATCATGGATAATGTAAAGAAACATAACATTCTGAGTAAAAATACTGGCAATCCACATTTAGCTATATTCTTCTATTGCCGAAGTAACAAGAGCAAATAGAAACCGTTGCCACTACCCGTGGGACCGGAAAAATAGAGCCATTGCAACATAAAGTGGGACGGAATACAAAACCGTTGCCATTACCCGTGGGATCGGAAAATAAAACCGTTGCCATGACCAGAGCAGACAGAGTCCAAACTGCAGTTGGCAAATAATTTTAATGATCCCAAGTCGGGTGATCAGCCCAACTAGGTGACCTAAGCTTAGTGGTGCCTTTCAAAACCTGAATCGATATAAATCAAATCATAGCAATACATTTCAAAACCGATAAGAAGAACTACTTTGAGCAATTACAAACGGACAGTATCGAACAAATCAAATAAGTAGCCTTACCGATAATTTATAACGAAACGAACGACACGAAGCTATTCAAAATTTATTTATGCAAAAACATATACAATTTTCAAATTTGGAATTTGATAATTAATTGTGTTGGAATGGTTTATCCAGGGCTGTCTCAATGCATGCTCAAAGTCCAAATGTCGTTTTACAATAATATATTTGATGCCTCAAAAGTTACCCGGCATTTGGGAACTCCGAGTGCACAGTGAGGCTTTGATAAAATTCAGGACATTTCTAGAATTCAGGTATTAACATGAGTAAACCAGAGATTCAAAAATCATATTTTCCAGCCTAGTAAAACAACCCAAAACAAGAACTCTCCATGTTATTATGGATAAAACAAAACCCTGCAGAAATTTGAATATAACTGAACACTAAAACCTGCAAAAATCTGAACATAACTTCAACATAAAACCAACAGAAATCTGCACACAAATTGCACATAAAAGCATAAAATCATGCAGAAATCTGCAAACAATTTGGACATAAAAACCTGTAGAAATCTGCACACAAATTGCACATAAAAGCATAAAATCATGCAGAAATCTGCACACAATTTGGACATAAAAACCTGCAGAAATTTTAACATCAATTGGACATAAAAACTGCAGAAATCTGAACACTAATTGAACACAATTTGAACACAAAAACTGCAGATATCTACACACAGATTGAACACAAAAACAGCAGAAATCTGCATACAGATTGAACACAATTTGAACACAAAAACTACAGAAATTTGCACACAGATTAAACAAAAAAACTGTAGAAATCTGAGCACAGATTGAACACAATTTGAACACAAAAACTGTAGAAATCTACACACAGATTGAACACAATTTGAACACAAAAACTGCAGAAATCTACACACAGATCAAACACAAAACTGCAGGAAATCCACCTTGCATAGCCAAAGAAAATGAATCAATGAAATAGAAATTTCACTTCAAACTTTGAAAAAGAAATACAAGTTCAGCTGCATGCATTCCAAGATCAGTTTATTCACTTGCCTCAAGTGCAAAAAGAGTCACAAACCACTCTAAGAAACTCTCAGACCTACCAGCTCCAATCTACACCAAAAAAAAAAAAAAAAAAAACCACACCAAAGAAGAACACACTAAAATCCACTAAATTCGAAATAGAAAGGAGCTCTCAAGAAACTCTTTTGCATGCATGATAAAAGAGTCCTAAAGGGTCTAAAAAAAAATAAGATTTCAAGAGGGGAAGCCATTACTAACCTTTCACAGCTCTAAGCAAGAGGAAAGACTTGGAGAAGAAGGTGGTTCCAACTGATTTTTTTCAAGAACAGTACCAATGGGAAGCTAGAGGTGAGGAGGGGAGACTTATGAAGTCAAATCTCTAAGTAGCACTTAAGAGGTACACATGCAAGAGGAGAGAAGGTGGCTGGAAATGGAGGAGAAGAAAGAGTTCTCTCAGCTATTTTGTTGCAGGAAAAATAGAGTGAAGAAGAAAAAATGACGTGGGTTTTTGGGTTTTAAGTTGGGAAAGTGGGCCCCATTGGCCCTCAAATCTTCACATGGCTGGATCTATCATTTGTGGATTCCGAATGAGATTGACGAAGAAGACAAAGTTGATCGTCGAAATATCTAGTTTCAAAAAAGTATATTTTCCTTATGATTTGCAAATTTTGAAATTTATGCATAGATTTGGTGTGAAAAGTCATTTTTTCCCCTTTTCTCTCGAAAAATGCAATTTCTGAGTTTCAAATTCAAACGGATAAAGCATGAAAGTTGTTAAGATCAATAAAACAAATCAAAAGGAGTAAAGAATTGGAATTTTTCGAAATCAAGAATAAATTCTCTCAAATCAACATGCGCCACAGGGCGCCCGGGCCCGTGTCAAACTAAGTCTAGCGCCTCTTAAAATTCCCTAAAGCTATTTAAAAGTCTAATCTAGCTTAAAAACCAAACTAATCGTCCTCTAATTCCAATTAGATACTAATCACGGCTAAATAAACAATTACACATATTTAACCTAGGTCAGGGTTTGACAAACCGGAAACAATAGAAAGCAGATTATGCATTTGTCTCTGCTCCTTGTCTTCCAGAAAAGGCAAAGGCCATTTTTAGGGCATTTTTCTTGCTTTGAGGGGTAATGTTACACAAGGAAGACAAACTGAATCCTTTTAGAAAGCAATTTTAGAGTGGAGAGTAGATGTCTGCCACGAGGAAACATTAACCAAATCAAAAGTCATGGAGACGCAATAAGGGTTTGTCCTAGACGACAATCCAGTCAGAAAAGGCCAAAGGGGAGCATCATACCTTCGACAAAGAGGATGTGAGAGGGGACCATAGTTGATAGGAGGGCGAGGAGCAGGAGTAGCGGCCGAAGCGAATGTTGGAGGGGACCACAGTTGTTCGAGGGAGAAATGGGCGCAGACGAACCTGGTATGTGCAAATAGACTTGTTGACAACGAAACGCGAGGAAAACGCCTCTTTTGTTCTAATTTGTGCACACCGTAGGGTCCCTAGGGACTCTTAGCGTCATAAAACTAAGGTCGCTAGGGACGCTAGTTGAAAGTGCTAAAAAAAAACACCTTTTCAGGAAAAATGATTGATCTGATGCAAGGTTGGTTAAAATGATCTTTTGGGTCCACTGGTCACCTAAAGTGTTTTTTTTCTTTTTGATAAAATCCTCTTTATATTTTAATAACTCTTCTTGGTTATCTGTTATCTCAAGCTCATGACTGTGGAAGGTAACACACAACTTTCTTTAGGCAAAGGCATTATAGTTGTTCAAATTGAGAGTTGCTATTAGTCCTTAACAATTGTGTGCCCTGTTTAGTGGCCATTTCTCTCCCTGCTAAAGGTGTTTTGGTAGTGTAAATGTGCATCAGTGATGCTTGTTGCAAAATTAATCAAACTGTAATTTTTATTTTTGAGTGTGAGCTGTACTAAAACAATAGGGTTTCAAATCAATCTAGAAATACAACATATAAACCTGCTCATCAATCTTAATTAGATGTGTTTGGATGCAGGGATACAGTGTATGAGTTATGTGGGTTTTTGTTGGATACGAGTTTTTTCTTGGATACAGTTGGGTCAGGTTGGGTGGGTAAGGATTCTGATTGGATGCCAGAATGCAGTTGGATGGGTTCTGACTAGTGGGCATTGATGTGAGCAAGTAGTTGGTTTGATTATTAGGGATTTGTGTTCATAGGTATCTTTAAATCCCACATTGGATGATCAGTTGATATGAAGACTTGTCAAGGACACCAATTGACTGGACAGAACTGGATCGCCATGGGAGAAAAGGTATTTGCCAAATCATCCGCCAGATGGTCTTGTTATTTTCAGTTTATTTTTTTTTTAATATTTGTAACAGTTAATTTTATTGAAGAAATATAAGAAATACATCCAGCTAAAGAGACAGAGATATAATTATGAGATATCTGATAAAATTGGAATGATATAAAGAAAAAAGAGATGAAGAGAAGTTAATAGAAAACTAGAACAACCTACTCCACAAAATCTGTGCAGTACCTAAAAAATTTACAAGAGGGCAAAGCCCAATGTTATCCCCATCAATGGTTACCTTCCATTGGATTGAAATCTTACAAAATGATGCCTTCTAAAACTATTGATCTCGAGGGCCAGGATTAAGGCATTAAGATGATCTAATGAAATCTTACAAAATGATGATCTTCTAAAAATGTTGATCTTGAGAGCCAGGATTAATGCATTAGGATTGAAATCTTACAAAATGATGCTTTCTAGAACTGTTCATCTTGATGGCCAGGATTAAGGTAATAGGATGATCTGATGAAGTTGAAAATTTGTACACATTTAGATCTCATCGACATCTTTCGAATCCCCTCCCATTCCATGGTTGGCGTGGCCCTAGGTGGCCCCCGTAAGGACTTCGAAACGATGGATTCATGAGGGACATCCGCACCAGAGCACAACCCATATATATATAATTAGATAATGAAATTTGGTAGCCTCGGCATCAAGAAACTTTCCATCAATGACGTATTGTGTGTGCTGTTTTGCTCTTGCTTCCACAACAATAACCCTAGTCTTCTTTCCCATTTACTTGGTATCAGAGCATAGGAATACTGTTCAGACTTCAGACGCCCGCTAAACAGAGCCAGATTATTTAATCTTTTTTTTTAATGCTATGTTGGACTACTGTCAAGAGTGATACTTTTAACTTTAGCACCTTGAGATACAGAGGCGGACTCAAGATTTTCGCTTAGGTGGGGCTAAATTCTTGCTAGAATTTTTTCACATTAACAAAAGCAAAAGAGAAACTCTATTCCATTTAAATAGACACAAAAATATTTAACTACATAAACTAACATATAATTTTTTTTTCGAAATGATGACTATATTCATTTTTTCAAATTTTACAGTATAAGAGAACCATACTGAAAACAAATGAAAACCCTCCCAAAAAAAAGGGCAATCCAATCACCTCAAAAATGAAAGGGTGGACAACCTCCAAAAAATTCGGGAATCAACCCGAAGAAAGAAGTATATATTAAGGATTGGACATCAACTAACATATACTTCTCTTATCAAAAGTCATCCCAACTCCAAAACAAAGTTTTTACAATTGCCCTCTATGATTCTTCATGTTTTGAAAGCGTTGCATGATTGCCTCATCATCAATGCTATTGAATATGTCTTTTTCGATATATGCAATCAAACAATCATTCATCCACTCATCTTTCATTCCATTGTGCAGTCGATTCTTAACGATATGGGACCCAATGCCAATTTACTCATCCAGTCATCCATATCTCTTAGTTCTATTATCATTTCTCCATAAAATCATATTCACTTTTTCTCTTCCACAAAACACAGATTATTCAAATCTGAAGGATGTTATAATCTTAGAGTAATAGAGAGATAATAGGATTGCACATTTGCACCTGTATCATCTATAATCTATTCATCTTGTTTGAATTACTTACTTCAAGTCTTCAAACAGATTGTCCCCCCTTTTTTTCAACATTTGTCTAGGCAAATGGGCCACGGAGAGAGCATGATGTTGTAACCTCAGGGTTGAACCAACTTTTGATCAAATTAAAATTTGAAAAAAAAAAAAACATAATAAATTTATTTTGGGGGACTCATATTAGTGTACCAAATAATCTAACAAGGATTATCATAAATAAAAGCCCTAAATCAAAACAACCCTCAAATCAAGTAATGTAACAAACCATATCACAAATAAAAAGCCCTAAATAAAAAAATAAAAAAACACCCAAACCCTAACCATGAAATAGAAATCAAACAAACAGAAATGAGAACCCTAATTTCTTTGTGCAGCGCCTAAAATAATGAATGAAATCAAAGAAAATGGGGGAGAGGGAGAGAAATGTGATAATGACATAGACCATTAAAAACAGAGAAGGAGAGTGAGGTTGACAGAGGCGACAGAGAGAGAGAGAGAGGGAGAGAGATTTACTTGAAGGCAAAATATCATCATACTCGTAGACGTCCGACGAGAAGCGTGAGAGTTAGCTTCGTGCCGTCGATTGTCGAAGGAAGACGCACGCCTAGAAGACACGAAGAAAGGTCGTCGAAAGAAGAGTTGGAACTGGGAGGGATTTTTTGTTTCCGCCCTTTTAGACATGGGGCACCTCTTTTAGTCATGTGGGGGCGTGGGCCATGACATGGGGCACTTCTTTTAGTTATGTGGGGCGTGGGCTATGGGCCAATACGATTTTAAAGGAAAACTCAAAATCGACCTTGGGCGACCGCCCCAGATAAGTATCACGAGGGTCCGCCTCTATTGAGGTGGATCCTTGGGCATGCATGTGAAACTAAAGTACCAACACCACTCAACAAATCCCACCAAATGCCCATATTCAATTCTCAGGTTCCTTTGCCAGTAAAGGACTATGAGTTTGAAGGATGCTTTGTTACCATAAATGTGCATTACCCCAACCAAATTCCTAATAGATATTGTTAGGGATTTTGTTTATTGCAATTTGATGGATGCATTATCATTTTAATCATCACTTGAATTTTCACACATGCATTGATTTAGAAAATGTTGAAATCTTGATTTACACATGCATTGTTTTTTAGACTTGTAGAACTATTGATTTATGCATGTTTTGTTTTTAATCTTGGATGCATTTAATTTGAAAAAGAAGTTTTATGAATCAAGCTAGCCTATGTTTTAAATCTTTCAAATCATTTTAGGCTTTTATGTTTTGATGATTTTAAAAGCACTTAGATTGAATTAAAATCATGTTTCCAAGCTTGATTTAATGACCCAAAAGTCCCCTCAAAGAATTACTTTGAAATATGCTAATATGAGGAATTTGGTCCCTGGACCCGGTCGACCCACAGTGTGGTCGGTCGACCGAGCCCATGGACCCGGTCGACCGACCACACATGGGGTCGACCAGGCAAAGAGCCGTTGGGCTGCTTTTTCAAACGGTCAGATTTTTTATCGTTAAGGCCAGGTCGACCGGGCTATAGTGGGGGTCGACCGGAGACACACCAGAACTCATTTTTTGAGTATAAAATGAGATTCATTCCCTTGAAAAAGTGGTTGATCAAAGAAGATAAAAGAGCATTCCTTGAGGTGTTTGGAGGCAAGAAAAAGGGGAATGAATTAAGAGAGACCAAGGGGTCATTAGTAAAACTAAAGCTTGGATTAATGAAGTTAAATCTCTAAGTAAGCTTTACTTTTATTTATCATATGTTATATGCTTTGTTTAAATTATTGGTAAATGATTTTTAGCATCATAACTATGATGTGTTGAATCCATTCTTCATTTAATCTTTGATCTAAGTTGGATTTGACTCTTCACCTTGATTTCAAACCAAGTTTGTTTTTGAAACTTTATAAAACATGTTTTGTCAAAACCTTTGATTTCTTTTGTAACATGTTTCATTTACTTGGTTGATTCATATTGTTGTTTTCATTCATTTGAACCTTAGTTAAACTTTTATTTTTGAAAACAACATTGCACATGCATCACATGTTTAGACATAATTAATTTCATACAACTTGTGAGCTTTTGATTTTCATATCATCAACAAGTTAGTATTTTGTACATGTGATTTGCATTTCACTTCAATCAAATCTTTGAGTGCTTTAAACTTTAAAATACATTAAGCATACATTAATTGAGCCTTCATTTTAAACTTGATTGAAGTTTTCACACACAAACTTCATGAGCATTCATCTTAGTATTTCATAGAGTGTTGTGTGAGTTGAATTAAACTTTCTTATCGGCCTATTTTAGAGGCAATTAAATTGAGCTTAAATTGTAATCTCTTCAAGTGTTTGTGTAGACACTTATTTGAGAAATCATCTTTTGTAAAGGTTATTGCTTAGCCTAAGAAAAGCATAGTGTAGAGGTTATTGCTTAGCCTAGAAAAGCACATTGTATTGGTTGTTGTTTAGCCTAGAAAAACAACATTGTTAGGTTATTGCTTAGCCTTGGAAAGCATATTGTAAAGGTTATTGCTTAGCCTTTTGAAAAGCATAAATAGTGGAAATCTGGTGGGGTGTTGGATCACAAGCCAGTAGTGGATGTAGGCATTGAGGCCGAACCACTATAAATCCTTGTGCAGTGGTGTTTGCTTTGTGGTGATTGTTTTGTTTAAGCTTCCGCATATTGTATGTTAATCATCACATGTGACTAGTTGATTGTTAAGAAATTAAAATTGGTCATAATTAGTCATTAAGTGTAGATCACCATATTCACCCCCCCTCTAGGGTAAGGATCCCGGACTTTCAATTGGTATCAGAGCCTTGTGCTCTTGATTAGGATCAAGTGTTTTTGGAACTCTTGATTAGGTGTAAAAACCTAGAGTCAAAACCCTAGTGTTGTATTTTCATGAAAATCATTAGAATGGATTCCACTATGTTAGGTTGTATAGATTCATGTGTAGATTCTTCTAGACCCCTCCTTCCATCTATTGGAGATTCAACCCTTTAAATTAATGAATCTCAATTTGACTTAAAAGAAGAAGAAAATGATGAAAATGAAGATGACCTTCAACAAGCCTATGAGGAATTATATACATTGTCCATAGAGCTTGATAAGAAAAATAAAAAATTAAGAGAAGAATCTAAAAGACTAAACAAAGAATTAGTTTCTTCAAAAGATGAACTTAGAGAGAAAGAAGAAGTTATACATTGTCTAGACTCTAAGTTTATGATCTCTTTGAATAGCCTTCATAATATTAAAGATGATCTAAATGAATTAAAAATAGAAAATGATGATCTTAATAAGGAAAATTCAGAACTAAGAGATCAATTACAAAGGCAAGACAAAAACATTAACAACCTAGAATCCAAATTGACTACTTCTAAGGAAAATTTATCTAATGCTCAAAATAAGATAAAAACTTTAGAACTTGGATCTAATGTTACTAATGAACTTAAACTTGAGTTAAAACTTGCCCATGAAGAACTAAATAAATTTGAGGGAATTGAAAATGAACTAACAAAAGTTAAAAATGAAAATTCAACCCTTAAAAACCAAGTCACTCAACTTGAAAGCTACAAACAAAAGTATGAGTGCAAATTTACCCAAAGTGAAGAAAAATTTGAAAAGTTATTAAAATTGGGTAAATTACAAAGAGATAGGACGGGTCTTGGTTATAATAAGAATATTTCACATGACCCTAAATTCACCAACACTTTTGTGAAAGGTGAGTCCTCATTCTCTAGCACTCACACTTCCTTGCCTATGTCTAAATGTAATTATTGTGGCATTGAAGGGCATTTTAGGTTTGAGTGCAAACTAAGAAGAAGCCATGTGTCTAAACCCATCTTTGAACCCAAGAAAGTAGAATCAAAATCTATGAAGAGTAAGACACTAAAAATCAAAGAAGACTCCAAGAAGATTAAACAAGTAAAATCAATTAAAAAGGAGTCTCCTAAAATAAATTCTAAAAAAGTTAAACAAGTTAAACCAAGTATAAAAGAATCTATAAACAAGAAGCTTCTCAACCTATCTCCCTTAAATCAACCCATGAAAGAACTTTTGAAGAAAATAGCAAAGTTAAATTTAAAATTCAAAAGTCAAATAAAGGGAGGAAATAGGAAGAAAAGAAAAATGAATCAATCCCCTAAGAAACAAACTCACCAACCTCAAAAGACTATTCACCAACCCAAGCTAAATTTAGTAAAATCTAATTATCATGGTGATAAGTCCAAATTAAAAATCTATCAAGTAAAATCTCCTAAAGTTGGTGGGACTTCTAAACTAGACCTCAAAGATCAACCCTCTCAAGACCTTAGGTGGATTCCTAAAGTTATATACTTAGTCGAACCTTAAGGACTTGAACCTCATTGACCAACCTATCCTTTTTAGTTAAATCTTTTTGTTGGTCATTATCATTTGCATTTATGTTCTTTCAATAGTTACACTTCTTTAGATGCAATGTTTATTCGTGATCAATTGATTTTGTTTTCATGTACTTCTCTAGTTACATATCATGGTTTTCAAAATCATTTGATTATGTTTTCCTCATGATAGATTTGCTTCTTACTCTCATATAGTTATATCTTGTATTGCATTTCTACATGATCAATTGATTATGATTTCAATAGCTTTCATAGCTAGATCTTTCATAATCAATTGATATTGCAAAATCATTTGTTTGAATGTCTTATTTGTTTTGAAAAACAAATGATTTGAAACATTTTGGATTTTCCATGTTTTTCTAAGTTATACTTTCTAATGGAAAATTATTATTTTATAAAGTCAACTTGCAAGTGTTTCAAATAAGTTATATATTATTAAATGCAAGTTGAAAATTGATTATCTTCAAAATCATTCTTTTTATGCTCATTGTTGGATTTTGTTTATTAAAATGATTTGAAGATTGTATGATTGGAAATGCTCTAAATCATTATTAGTTATAATCGTCAAAGCATGTTCCATGTTCTCATTTCCTTATGCAATTGGTTATATCAACTTAAATGGAAATAAATGTTGTGATAGACAATTTGCATGTTTGCCCATTTAGTTACACTCTTGTTATATGCAAATGTCTATATAGTTACTTGTTTGGTTGTGCTTAATTTTAATTTTATTTGTAGACACCATTCTAGGACTCTTAAATCCATCCTTTGTGTTTTCTAGTCATTTTTTTTTGGATGGTTATGTTGTTGATTCATGTGCATTTTTCTTATTGGTATCATTCTTTATACATGTCTCAACTTCATAATAGTGTGCTTCATCATATGAACATCTTTGAAATCCATTCATTGTATTTCATAGTTATAACTATTGTTTGATGGATTTCTTAGATATTGAATTCATATGATTTTGACACTTTGTAAATTGCATGTTCTTTTAAGTTATATCTTTTTATGCAATTTCTCATGTTCATCACTATGCTCATTAGTTATATCTTTAAAAGTGATGAATATTCATGTATGATGCTTGATTTTGTATATGTCACATTCTATTAGCATCAAAATTTTCATGTTTGAATTTCATTTCACTCATCTTGCTCTTTATAGTCATATTTTATAATTGAATGAAATGTTTTCAAAACTTTCATAGCATATGATTTTCATAAGTTATATTGATTGATGCTATGTTTAGTAATCCCCATAACATCATGGATAGCTCTAATTTGGATGAACCCTAATAGGTATATTCCTTAACTCCATTTTAAAGTGATTGAGTTAATACTCATATCCTTCAATCTCAATTGGTATATTTGTTTTATATATATTTCAATTGATATCCATGATAGATTATCCTTTTGACCTTGCTCTTTAATTATCCTATAGCTTATCCGTCAATTGGTATCTTTATAATGGTAATTTGATCATATTGAGCTCAATAGTTAAACTTGTATCTAATTCTTCTCTTGAAGTTAACCCTCAATTGGTTAAACCATCTTCTTCTTGCTCCAAATAGTTAAATATTTGTCAAAAGTTTGACAAAAGGAGAGAATGGATTGAGGGGGAGTGTAAATCTTTATAGGAAGTATTAGTTTTGATCAAATTCACCCTTGTATTGGCTCTATACCCTTATAACTTGCTACCCATACATGAATACCTGTTATGTATTTCATTTTCGAATTCTTTTGTTAACAGGTGCTACTCAAAGGTATTTTCTTTGTTTCATGTGTGTAGAATCCTTTGCAATTTAATGTCAAAGGGGGAGAGAGTGTTCAAGTTGTCTAAATGGGGAGAGAATGCATATCTTGCCAAAAGGGAGAGAGTGCATGGTCAAAGGGGGAGAGTGAAAGAAGAGAAAGCTTGGGAGCTAAAAGAAAATGCTTGGCCAATGAAAGAGAGATGAAAAGAAAGCTTGAAGAATGATCAAGCTCCAAGCATCAAGGAGAATGAAGAAAAAGACCTAGAGCCCAAGCTAAGTGAAGAAGCATCCAAAGAAGATTTCAAGTCTTGTCCAACCTAGGGGGAGCTGAAGACTTTGTGTGAAAATCAGTGTTGAATAAGGTTTGCCATCAAATTGCAAATGGGGAGATTGTTAGGGATTTTGTTTATTGCAATTTGATGGATGCATTATCATTTTAATCATCATTTGAATTTTCACACATGCATTGATTTAGAAAATGTTGAAATCTTGATTTACACATGCATTGTTTTTTAGACTTGTAGAACTATTGATTTATGCATGTTTTGTTTTTTAATCTTGGATGCATTTAATTTGAAAAAGAAGTTTTATGAATCAAGCTAGCCTATGTTTTAAATTTATCAAATCATTTTAGGCTTTTATGCTTCATGATTTTAAAAGCATTTAGATTGAATTAAAATCATGTTTCCAAGCTTGATTTAATGGCCTAAAAGTCCCCTCAAAGAATTACTTTGAAATATGCTAATATGGGGAATTTGGTCCCTGGACCCGGTCGACCCACAGTGTGGTCGGTCGATCGAGCCCATGGACCCGGTCGACCAACCACACATGGGGTGGACCGGGCAAAGAGTCGTTGGGCTGCTTTTTCAAACGGTCAGATTTTTTACCGTTAAGGCCAGGTTGACCGGGCTATAGTGGGGATCGTTCGGAGACACGCCAGAACTCATTTTTTGAGTATAAAATGAGGTTCATTCCCTTGAAAAAGTGGTTGATCAAAGAAGATAAAAGAGCCTTCCTTGAGGTGTTTGGAGGCAAGAAAAAGGGGAATGAATTAAGAGAGACCAAGGGGTCATTAGTAAAACTAAAGCTTGGATTAATGAAGTTAAATCTCTAAGTAAGCTTTACTTTTATTTATCATATGTTATATGCTTTGTTTAAATTATTGGTAAATGATTTTTAGCATGATAACTATAATGTGTTGAATCCATTCTTCATTTAATCTTCGATCTAAGTTGGATTGGATTCTTCACCTTGATTTCAAACTAAGTTTGTTTTAAAACTTTATAAAACATGTTTTGTCAAAACCTTTGATTTCTTTTGTAACATGTTTCATTTACTTTGTTGATTCATATTGTTGTTTTCAGTCATTTGAACCTTAGTTAAACTTTTGTTTTTGAAAACAACATTGCACATGCATCACATGTTTAGACATAATTAATTTCATACAACTTGTGAGCTTTTGATTTTCATATTATCAACAAGTTAGTATTTTGTACATGTGATTTGCATTTCACTTCAATCAAATCTTTGAGTGCTTTAAACTTTAAAATACATTAAGCATACATTAATTGAGCCTTCATTTTAAACTTGATTGGAGTTTTCACACACACACACACTTTATGAGCATTCATCTTAGCATTTCATAGAGTGTTGTGTGAGTTGAATTAAACTTTCTTATCAGCCTATTTTAGAGGCAATTAAATTGAGCTTAAATTGTAATCTCTTAAAGTGTTTGTGTAGACAATTATTTGCTGGACGTCCACATGTGCTTGGGTTTCTTTTTTAGAAAGTTCTCTTGGTTTCCTTGTTCTTTAAGGAAAGGACTTCTCCAAAAAGGGTTTCAGCTATTATAAATAGCTGGTGGCTTCTCCTTGGGCGTGGATAACATCAAGAGAGAGAAGAGAGAAAGCCCTTGGGCGTGGAGATAGAGAGAGCAACCAGCCACTCTTTTGGACGTCCACTGCACTATTTTTCTCTTTGCTGGTCCTGTTTTTCTTCCTGCAGAAAAACCCATATCAGATCTGAGTCCTACACTTCAGATCAAGGAAAAATAGTTAGAAGGAAACCTGGTTGTGTTCCCACCAACACTAACCAATCAGATTAGTAGAAAGGGGAATAGAGGAGAAGACTAGAAGAAAGATTACTGCAGAAATTCCAGCAAGGTGTGCTGAAATTAGCAAGTTACAGATCTGAGTTTTTGATTCAGATTTCAGAGTTTTTCTAGCCCAGGAACATCAGGTATATGTTCTCCTTTGTATCTTCTTTATTTTCACACAAGTTGATCATGATTGCATGGTGTTATTGTGTGATTTTCATGGCTGGTTTGCTTTCTAATTCTGATCCTAGTTAAAAGTTTTAAAATTCCAGCCATAGAACTCTTTTCTTAAAAGGAGTTCAGATCTGAATCACACTAACTTTCAATGGTATCAGAGCCACACCATGATTAATCATGATCCCATGTTGTGTGGATATCAATCCTAGATTATTTAAGGGCATGGTGGCACCCTTTAGGATGGTTTTTACTGCATAAACATAGTGCAGAAATTTTTTCATGCTGCTGGAATAATTCCAGATTGCTGTCCACTACATGTTAGGAGTGCAGAAATTGTTTCCATGTTGCTGGAACAATTTCAGATTGCTGATTACTACATGAAAGTGTGCAGGAATTTTTCCAAGGTGCTGGAATAATTTCAGATCACTATATAGTGCTGTACATAGCACTTTGTATGCACTAACCTCTTTGTTTGCAGCCATATAATTGCATCCTTGATGGTTCGCATGTATGTGTGTGGATTTGGATGGTTTTAATTAGTTGGAAAGTGTACGGTTGCGCGGTTAGCAACCATAGGAGATTGTTTTTTTTCCTTGTTTTTATTTTCAACTAGTCTTGATGTAAGCTTTCTTGAAAAGCATAGGTATCTCCAATGTAATTTTGGGTTTTTGTTTTTCATGGTTTTGCTTGTATAAATTTGATTTATTGTAACAAGCAAGAAAAGGAAAGTTTCAAGCGAGGAAGGTTGCAACAAACCGGGTCCCATGGTGACGGAGGCAACGGAGGTTTCCTAGCGCAAGTAGGACTCTTAACCAAGTTTCCTAATTGGAAAAGGATTTGAAGTCCGAAATAGCAGGGAGCCATCAAGGATTGCATTCTTTTATTTGCTTTTATATATGGAATGCATGGTTGAATGCTTTATATAATTGCTATGTTTATCACCTAGTAACATGGCCACCACTAGGTTCTTAAAATTGGCATCTTTCTATATTGGATTGTTTTTGTTTGGCAAATTGTTTTTAAACGGATCTTAGACCAGCACCTTCTATTTGTCTAAGGTTTAAAATTGGATAGGGTTTAGTTTACCTTGGTACCCTAAGTTTCCAAAAGAGGCAAACTAAAATCTAATATGTTGATACCATAGTGGGCCCATAACCCATTGGTCCCAAGATCTTTACTCAATATGTTTTAAAGCAAAAGTTTTTTTTTTTTTTTTTTTTTTGATGACTTAAGCAATTGAGTCATGAAAATTGTTAACCAAGTTTGCTAGATTTAAACAAGGTTTGAGTAACGATCAAAAGTGTTTTTCAAAATCCTAGTGTTAAATAATCAAGTGGGAGAGGGGCTTGGAAAAACCCCACGGCTTTCCATTTTCGGTTCATGCTATCTCATTGGAGTGTTAGTGGGAGCGGCCATCCCTTCGGTGGAGTTCTTTACTAAAGATTGCTTCGATGGGTTAGTAGGTGAACTAATGTGAATATTCGTAATGAGGTGTTAGTGGGAGCGGCCATCCCTTCGGTGGAGTTCTTTACTAAAGATCACTTCTATAGAATGTCAATGAAGTGTTGGTGGGAGCGGCCATCCCTTCGGTGGAGTTCTTTACTAAAGTTCACTCAAGATTGGATTAAAGTCACTTCCCTTCGGAGGACTTGAGTCATAGACATTCTGGGAATGCTCATAAGAGATGGTAATACACTTGACATAAGACGGTAATAACCTCTCCCTAGGAGTTAGTGTTATTTGTCATATGAGGCCAAACCAATCAGTGATTGGACTATCACTGGATATGCGTATCCAGACAGTGATAATCCAAATAAGCGATGCTTAACTCAACGTGACTGTAGGCTCGGCCATCCCTTCGATGGAGGGTCTATGAGGAAGTTGAGACACTGATACATTATAATTAGGGTTATATAATGTAAAAAGTCTTGTGCATGTTTTTCCTTTTATTACAAGCACCATATACATGTTACATATATACTGCACGTCTAATTATAACCTGTTATATATATCCAGAGAGATGGGGAAGGACTCTTTTAGCCCATTGATGAGTATTCTGCGTGAGAACAAATTGACTGGCCCAAATTACGTAGACTGGAAAAGAAACCTTAACATAGTACTCACCGCTGAGGAGTACAAGTATGTTTTGTCGGAACCCTGTCCTACCGTTGATGATTATTCTACAGATGACCAGCTAGAGGCTGAAAGGAAATGGAAAAAGGCGAATAGCATGGCCAAATGCTACATGCTTGCTTCCATGTCCAACGTGTTGCAAACGCAACATGAGCAAATGGACACAGCCTCTGATATCATGTTGTCTTTGTCTGAGATGTTCGCAGACAAAAGCAGGCCAGCTAGGCAAGCTGCTTTAAGAACAATCATGAATACTAGGATGGCTGAGGGAACACCTGTCAGAGAGCACATGCTCAAAATGATGGATTGTTTCAATGAAGCTGAGATCCTAGGGGCTGAGATTGATGCAGGGAGTCAGACTGATATGATTCTAGAAACTCTGCCGGAGTCTTTCAACCAGTTCAAGCTCAACTTCAACATGAGCAAGTTGGACATGACTCTCTCAGAGTTAATGAAAGAACTCCAGGCGGCAGAGGCCATCATGAAGCCTAAAGGCCAAGCTCACTTTTCCCAGTCTTCCTCTAAACTCAACCCGAAAGGGAAAAAGTTCAAGAAGAAGCAGGGTAAGGGAAAAGGACAGAAAAAGGGCAATGCTGGGAAGAAGGACAAAGGCACAGGTGAAAAGCCCAAAGGGAAATGCTTCAAGTGCGGCCTCAAAGGTCACTGGAAGAAAGATTGTCCCAAGCTCCTAGGCTCAGATAAGAAAGGTATATCTCTTTCCTACTACATTGAAACCTGCCATGTGGTTGATTCTACTGATTCTTGGATAGTAGACTCTGGAGCCACTAATCATATCTGCAATTCATTGCAGGGGTTTCAGATAATGAAAAAGCTTGAGAAAGGGGAGTTTGACCTTAGAGTTGGAAATGGAGCAAAGATATGGGCTGTTGCAGTGGGAGCAGTTACCTTACATTTTCCGAATGATAGGATATTAGTTTTAAACAATGTTATCTATGTTCCGGACATAAGGAAGAATTTAATTTCAGTTTCCAGACTCATTGAATTTAATTATTCAGTTTCTTTCCATTCTGGTGTTGATATCAGTAGAGATGGAAATATTATATGTACCGGTAGAATGCATGATAACTTATTTTATATATATCCTATTGCTCCCTCACTGCACAATGTACAACTAGAAAGCTCATCTTCCCTTAAGAGGAAGGTATCTTCGACCAATGACACTTATCTTTGGCACTTACGTTTGGGTCATATTAACCTAAAACGGATTCAGAGGTTGGTAGAGGATGGGCTTCTGAGCTCATTAGATCTCGAACCTTTTCCTCAGTGTGAATCTTGTCTCATGGGAAAGATGACCAAAAGGTCATTCTCTGGAAAGGGACTGAGGTCAAAGGAGTTGTTAGAATTGGTTCACACTGATGTGTGTGGTCCTATGAACAAACTAGCTAGAGGAGGTTATGAGTATTTCATCACCTTCACTGATGATTACTCTAGGTATGGATATGTGTACCTAATGCGACGCAAGTCTGAAGCGTTTGATAAGTTCAAACAATTCAAGGCTGAGGCGGAGCTACAACTAGGGAAACATATCAAAGCTCTTCGATCTGATCGAGGTGGCGAGTACCTCCTGGGTGAGTTCAAGGAGCACCTCACACAACATGGGATTGTGTCTCAGTTGTCTGCACCGGGTACACCCCAGCAAAATGGTGTAGCAGAGAGAAGAAACCGTACCCTTCTTGATATGGTAAGGTCCATGATGAGTCATGCAACCCTATCCATATCATTTTGGGGATATGCCCTAGAAGCAGCAGCATACATTTTGAATCTGGTACCTTCTAAATCAGTACCTAGGACACCTCAAGAAATGTGGACAGGTCGAAAACCCAGTTTAAAACATATCCACATTTGGGGTTGTCCAGCTTATGTACTGAATGATAAAGCTACCAAGCTAGAACCCAGATCGGAAATGTGCTACTTCATTGGGTATCCTAAGGGAACGAGAGGAGGCATCTTTTATCATCCAAAGGAGCAAAAGGTGCTTATCAGCACTCATGCTAGATACTTGGAGGATGATTGCATGATGCACCAAGAGCTTGGTTGTAAAGAAACACTTGAGGAGATTCTTTCAGAAACTCCTGCAACATCTGTGCCAGATCCTGAGACTGTAGAAAATCAAGACATTCCTTTTAACACTCCGGAGCCTCGTCGTAGTGGGAGAATTTCTAGACCACCAGATAGATACCTGGGAGTGTCTTTCATGACAGACTCCGAGGATTTGGTTGAGGATCCTACTAGTTACGATGAAGCAGTAACGGACATAGATGCTGACATGTGGCAGCAAGCGATGAAATCTGAATTGGATTCTCTGTATTCCAATCAAGTCTGGGAACTTGTGGATGCACCTGAAGGGATCAAACCCATAGGGTGCAAGTGGATCTACAAGAGAAAGAGAGGAGTGGATGGGAAGGTTGAAACCTTCAAAGCAAGACTGGTGGCGAAAGGATATACTCAGAAAGAGGGCATCGATTATGAGGAAACCTTTTCGCCAGTAGCCATGCTCAAGTCCATAAGGATTCTCTTAGCCATCGCATGTCATTATGACTACGAGATATGGCAAATGGATGTCAAGACAGCTTTTCTTAATGGAAGTCTTGACGAATGCATCTATATGATGCAACCAGAGGGATTCATTGCTGGTGGCCAAGAGAACATGGTCTGTAAGCTTAAGAAGTCCATTTATGGACTTAAGCAAGCATCTAGGGCATGGAACATCAAGTTTAATCAGGCAGTCAAATCCTTTGGCTTTGATCAAAACATTGATGAACCATGTGTGTATAAGAAAGGGAGTGGAAACGCAGTTGCATTTTTAGTCCTATATGTGGATGACATATTACTCATTGGAAATGATGTTGGCATCTTGTCGTCTACTAAGGTTTGGTTATCATCTCAATTTCAGATGAAGGATTTGGGTGAGGCGAGCTATGTCTTAGGGATCAAGCTTTTGCGAGATCGCAAGAACAAAGATGTTAGCCTTATCCCAATCTTCGTATATTGAGAAGATATTGGTCAAGTATAACATGCATGACTCCAAGAAGGGCTTGCTACCTTCTAGACATGGAGTGCCACTATCTCGGAATCAATGTCCGAAGACACCTGAGGAGATAGAAAGCATGAGGAGAGTACCATATGCATCAGCTGTTGGAAGCCTCATGTATGCAATGTTGTGTACTAGACCAGATATTTGCTTTGCCGTTGGCATGGTTAGCAGATATCAATCAAACCCTGGACCTATGCACTGGACAGCGGTTAAGCATATATTCAAGTATCTTCGGAGAACGAAAGATTATATGCTAGTCTACCGAGCAGATGATCTAACGCCACTGGCGTATACAGACTCGGATTTCCAGTCAGATGTAGATGGCAGAAAGTCTACCTCAGGATACGTCTTTACTCTATCAGGAGGGGCTATATCATGGAGAAGTGTCAAGCAAGATTGTACTGCTGATTCTACCATGGAGGCAGAGTATGTGGCGGCATCGGAAGCTGCGAAGGAAGCAGTATGGCTCAGAAAATTCCTATTGGAATTAGGAGTTGTTCCTGCAGTGCAGAAACCGATTGTCATGTACTGCGACAATACTGGAGCAGTAGCTAACTGCAAAGAGCCCAGGAATCACAAGAAAGGCAAGCACATTCAGAGAAAGTACCACTTGATCCGGGAATTCGTCCAGGACGGAGAAATAGTGGTAGAGCAGATTGCCTCAGCAAATAACTTAGCTGACCCATTCACTAAGACTCTTACTGAGAAAGTGTTTACTTCACATGTTGAGTCTATGGGAGTTAGGTTAGGTCGTAGTGATCTTTAGTGCAAGTGGGAGATTGTTGGGATTGGTGTATGCCCTAAAGCCCACTGACTGCACTTTCATCTCTGTAACTGGATATTTATTGGTTATTTAATGGAATGACTTCTTTCTCTTTATACTTGTGTATTTGTATGGTTGTGTAAGGCCCATTGTTTTCTAGTAATGACTTAGGTGTGTAGTGGCTACACACAGTTAGGTCTGAGTCATGGACACTTGAAACAATAAACTTGTTCATAACTGAGAGATGGAGTTGGGCACTTCATCTTGGTATAAGTTATAATGAGATACTCTCCTGTATTCAGGGTGACTTACCTAAGTCACGGGAGGCTTTTCCGGATTTATCTCATTAGTGCATGTGTCATGCATTGAACAGGACCACTTGTAGGTGTGATCTCTAAAATAGTACTATCACAGAGAGAGATCAAATCACCTCTTGCTACTGAGTGACCAGTGCTCTTAATCTTGAGCATTTGTGGATGAACTGACGAAGTCAAGTTCTTGTGCTTTAATTCACTATGGGTGAGATCCTGTTCATGGGTCAACAGCTCTGTGTTTTGGGTGCTTGGGCTTGATTAGTTGGGACGTGCAAATGCAATATGGAATCTATGCCATCACATGATGGAATGATCGTCCCCTTAGAATTATCCGATTAATCATCAGAATCTAAGATCTTAGTATATGGATGTTCCATATGGATATTGAACTTGTGGGTCGCTCCCTGGATCAAGAGAATGATATCCGAATGATGATTAGGTCAAGGATATGAAATTCTAAGGTTGAGATGTAATCAAGAAGGTAGATAGTACATCGGTTAACCTACTTGATTATGGATGTTACATAGAGGGGCATTGTGGTCATTGTACTTGGTAGGTCAAAGACAATCGTCAGTTTATGATGAGCTTTATTTGCAATTTAATATTTGTCCCTGGAGTGCAACCATAACTCTCTAGTGGAATGAGTTAAGGTTAAAATGATCCTAGTGTTGCTATGGGGTTAGCATGGACATTTTGGTCATTTTGGGAGCCAAGGGCAAATATGTCTTTTGGTCCCTTCTCTAGCCACTTTCCTAGATTGGCAAGGTTTCCTAAATTGTTTAAATGTGTGGAGAAATAATTTTGAGTGTAAATTCAAATAGGTCCATGAAGGCATACATGAATTACATCTCTAGATAAATTATTTGGTGCATGGACCATAGTTAGTGTGGGCTAGCCAATGTGGTCCCTAGTTTGTGGGTCCCAAGTTTGTGTAGGCCCCATTACTTGGAAGGAGTTCTTTTTTGTACAAGTTTTCCTAAAGTTTAGTAGCTTTCTAATCCTATTTAGAAACTAAACTAAGAAAGGGAGAGGGCTGGACGTCCACATGTGCTTGGTTTCTTTTTTTGGAAAGTTCTCTTGGTTTCCTTGTTCTTTAAGGAAAGGACTTCTCCAAAAAGGGTTTCAGCTATTATAAATAGCTGGTGGCTTCTCCTTGGGCGTGGATCACATCAAGAGAGAGAAGAGAGAAAGCCCTTGGGCGTGGAGATAGAGAGAGCAACCAGCCACTCTTTTGGACGTCCACTGCACTATTTTTCTCTTTGCTGGTCCTGTTTTTCTTCCTGCAGAAAAACCCATATCAGATCTGAGTCCTACACTTCAGATCAAGGAAAAATAGTTAGAAGGAAACCTGGTTGTGTTCCCACCAACATTAACCAATCAGATTAGTAGAAAGGGGAATAGAGGAGAAGACTAGAAGAAAGATTACTGCAGAAATTCCAGCAAGGTGTGCTGAAATTAGCAAGTTACAGATCTGAGTTTTTGATTCAGATTTCAGAGTTTTTCTAGCCCAGGAACATCAGGTATATGTTCTCCTTTGTATCTTCTTTATTTTCACACAAGTTGATCATGATTGCATGGTGTTATTGTGTGTTTTTCATGGCTGGTTTGCTTTCTAATTCTGATCCTAGTTAAAAGTTTTAAAATTCCAGCCATAGAACTCTTTTCTTAAAAGGAGTTCAGATCTGAATCACACTAACTTTCAGTGGAAGCAAGAGCAAACCAATACGCACAATAGCAGGCAATATATGAAAAGTTCTTTGATGCAAGGCTTGTGACGTTTTGGTTATTATTTATATTATTTATTATTATTATATAATTGATTGTATTTTAATTAAATATGCGATTGGTCTAAGTGGGGAGCACGCTAGACTTAAGTTGGTGAATTAGGCTTGTTGGATAGGTATCTTGACCCATAGTTAACCCGGGCCCAGTTTAGTGGGTATAATCCTTCTCTAATCCAAACCCTTATCTATTCAAAACCCAAACTCTATTCTTTTTAGAATTTATGTTAGACTATAACTCTTATTCTTATTGAAAGTCCGTGAACCGAACCCTAGAGGGGGGTGAATAGGGTGAGCTACTAATTAGTGACCAATTATGCCAAATTTTAATTTCTTTAAAAAACAATTAGTCACAAGTGATGATTTATTAAACAAGATGCGAAAGCTAACGAAAGTAATCACCACAAGCATACATCAACACACAAAGATTTATAGTGGTTCAGCCTCAATGCCTACATCCACTACCGGCTTGTGATCTAACACCCTACCGGATTTTCACTATTTATGATTTTCAAAAGGCTAAGCAATAACCTTTACAATGATGTTTTTCTAGGCCAAACAACAACCTAACAATGTGCTTTTCTAGGCTAAGCAATAACCTTTACAAGATACTTTTCAAAGGCTAAGCAATAATCTCTACAATATGCTTTTCTTAGGCTAAGCAATAACCTTAACAATAGAAAGATTTCTCTCAAGGAAGTGTCTACACAAACACTCAAGGAGATACAATTTAAGCTCAATACATTTGCCTCTTAAATAGGCTGATATGAAAGTTTAAATCAAGATACAAACATACACAAACAATTAGCAAAGGTGTGTGCTCAAAGTGTATGAATGTTTACTTTAATCATTTTCTAACAGGAAGCTCTCAAATGAATGCTTGATGCATTTGAAAATCTAAGCACAGAAAAAGATGATTGAAGTTGTAAGCTAATCACATGAAGAATTCAAACAACTTGGAAAGACATGCTACACAAGTTGTATGAAGTTTAAAGATTAAAAACACATGTGATTGAGACAAGGATGTTTGCAAAACAATCTAATATTCCAAAGTGATATTGTGTTTGCAAAACATCTCAAATAAAGCTAGAAATCATGCAAATATGAGATTACAAAGAATTAAACATGCATGATTTTAAATGGAGTGGAAATCAAGATTAACTTGAAAGATATACCTTTTAAATCTCAAACATTTTGATTTCCAATAGGCCTCTAGCTTTCCTAGCTTATTCCTCTTCTTTAGGCTTCAATATTGTTCAAAGGTTTTACTCCATCAGCCTCTTGAATGAAGGGAATGAAATGGACTTTTAAACAAAAAACAGTCCAACGGCTAGTTGGCTCGGTCAACCCCATCACCATTCGGTCGACCGAGTCCAACGGTCATATTGGCCAACTGCTAGTTGCTCGGTCAACCGGGAGCAGGACTGTTGACACCAAAAATATCACTATGTCCCTTCAACACCAAAAGCTACATGGAGCCACATCCTACCATAAATAGGAAGGCGCCACTTCAAGCATCAGATCTTGTCAGAGTCAAACAAAAACTGCAAGGTCTTTCAAAGCAACCAAAAGAGGGGTACACATGAAGTTTTGGGCCATTTCAACATCATTTGGCCTAACTTCACTCCTCCGACAGCCAGACAGGAGCTCCCGGCAACGACAGTGTCGAAGACTTCAAAACTTCGATCAGAGCCTACGGATGGTCTCAGAATACCTCCAAAAGGCTCCATGCCAAATTTCAGGTCATTCCGACAACGTTTGACCCGACCTCGACGCTCCGAAGCAAAATCAGGCCTGCCGGTGGCGGAGCACCTGGAATCATGGCATCCAAATTGGAGCTAATGGATCATCTCAAAATGACTCCAATAGGTCCCCCGTCAAGTTTTAGGTCAAACGGATATCGTTTGGCCTAGTTTCAAAGCTCGGCATTTTCCTCATGGCGTAATCAAGGCGAGCATTTGCGGGACCCCAAACGGCTTCAAAACTCAAACCAAAGCCTATGGTTGGTCCTATCTACTGCTCAAGAAGCTCCACGTCAAATTTCAGGTCATTCCGACATCGTTTGGCCTAGTTTCAATTCTTGGCAAAAAATCGGCAATACCGCACAACAAAGTCTTCGGCTTTCCAGAAAAATAGAAAACTTTGTGCTCCGATTTGCGTGGCTTCTCATCGGGTTTTCTTCAAGAGAATCAGGCCAATAAATGAGGGGAAATGTCAGGAAAAATATAGAAGAAAAAAGAATGAAAAAAGATCGAAAAACGGCGAAGAAAAGGCGACCGAACGGCGGCTGAAAAATGGGCCCAAGGCCCATGGTCGCCGGCGACCTTGGCCAGCCCCATGGTCGCCGGTGACCATGGGTGCATGGTCGCCGGCGACCATAGAGTTCTGGCGACCCAAAAGTCGCCGGAAGACCCCTTTTTCAGGTCCTTTTCGCGTTTCGAGTTGATTGGCCCCTGTGAATTTTCCAAAATCTGATTTTTCATGCATGAAATCCGTCGATCTTCGTCAACATCACGGATTCGCCGCTGAAATCATTGGATGATCATTAGATGCCTCGAAATCGCCAACCGGCCGACAAAGAAAGCACACTTTCTGCCCGCCCGATCTTGAAATCGACAGGACAGATGTTGCCGGCACGTTGACATTAATCAATGTCTGAAATTGCATCGCCATCCGACATCAAACAACATGTGGATCCACCGGCGATCATCGCAAGAAGAATTCCAAAAGACACGGCGCGGCCCGCGACTCTTCAAGCGACTTGGCGACCAATTAATGAGGTTAAATGACCCATTTTATGACAAGTTAATGCGGTCATTAACTCATTATTTTGGACGGCCCAATCAAAAGAAAGGAAATGGGAGTTACAAGTCAAATGATTTATGGCATTAAAGCCATGAAACTCCTACCATGATGGAGATTAAAGGCAATTAAAAGCTCATTATTCTCCATCAGCCAATCAGATTCAAGGAAAAAGGAGTTACAAAATAAATAATTTAAAACTTGTAACTCCTCCCATTATGAGCATTAATGCATTCAATGCTCATAAACCCTCCTAAATGGCTGCCAAAGGCCTATAAATAGGAGGGCATTCCAAAGGGAAAAACCCGGAAGAAAAAAAAATCCAGAGAAATCGCCAGAGAAATTCACTCGAAGTCCAGAGAATTGCCCGGAAAATCCAGAACTCCTGCAACTCTGCTGCAAGACCACCAAAAGGTGATTGAAGCACCCTTGGGGGGCCACCCCCCCAAGGACCTCCCTTTGTCTACTAACATGGTTAAAACGTGGCTTTTCAGCCCGTTTACTTAGCTTTTTATCGGATATAAGACCTTCTCTTGGTCTTTGTCTTTTAAAAATCTGAGGTTAAAAAGCAAGCCAAGAATCCAAGAATCATGTTCTCGTCTGCATGGACGACGGCGAAGCCCATACATGGCTCGCGACCGTCGATCTGAACGTGTCCCCACAATCGAATGAGAAGTTAGATCCCTTTTCTTGCTTTTCCTTTTGTACTTTGTATTTTTTTTAAGAGACAAAAAATCACAATTCTTGTCTTTCATAATGGATAAGATTCGTAAATCGCCTTTTACGGCAAAATCGCCTTTTACGGCAAACAAATGAAATCGCCTTTCACGGCATATAAAAAAAAAAAAACCTTTGTCTCTTTTCTTAAAATATGTGTGCAATGGGAAACTAGAAAAAGTTTTATTTCCCCTTTCTACTTGTGAAGGTGGATCTTCGGATCACCATTCCAAGATTCCAAGTAGAAAAGTGAAATTGGCATACCCGTACAAAATGTTGATACCCTTTACTTTTTTTTCTCCTCCCCTCCGCCGTACCCCGAAAGACCCGGGGCGGAGGCAGCGGGAGAGAGGGAAGAATCGGGTCCATCAAGCTGGCATACCCGGTGGGACTCATTCATTTGAGAACATGAAATTAGATTCTTTGGCACCTTTCTAGTTGGTGGCCAATGTTGAATCTTGCATAAAAAAAATTTCATCGATTTTTGGTTCAAATTTGAGAAATCTTGATCTCTTCCTTTTCAGACTCTGTGCTCGTAGAAATGTTGAGCACGTTTTTGGATTGGAACATCATTTGCTCTCTTTGATGAATCCGATACTGACTTTCAAAAAAAAAAAAAAAAACTTCTGTCACGTCTGGGTTCAAAGTCGAGAAATCTTGACCTCTTCCTCCTCGGATTACTGTGCTCGCAGAAATGTTGAGCACGTGATTGGGTTGGAATGTCATTTGCTCTCTTTGATGAATCTGATCCTAACTTTTCTAAAAAAAAAAAACTTCCGTCATTGTTGGGTCCAGATTCGAGAAATTCTGGTTATTTCCCTTTCGGACTCTGTGCTCGCAGAAATGTTTGAGCACGTGTTCGGATTGGAGTGCCATTTGCTCTCTTTTATGAACCCAACCTTGACCTTTCAAAAAATCTCATCTCGTGTCCATTTCAAGGATGCGATTTACAACATCTGTACCTAGCGGTGCTAGTACGCCCTCTTGGGTCTACTGTATTCGCGACCGACACATTTGTACTCCCAACCTTATATCATTTTACCTCGAGTGAGCCTCGCTCCTCGGTAATCTGAATTAAGGTTCACAATTGCTTCTAGCAGTCACTGGAACGCTCACTTTGAGCCTTTCATACTTGCGTTTAGAACAATTGTATACTCTATCGCTTTTTGCCTTCTTCATCTTGCTTGGGCCAGGCCTTGTCCCCTCGAGCAAATTGAAAAGATAAAACCAAAGTTTATTTTCATTTATGATCACCACATTCTTGTGAGTACTAATGGATCTGGTCTTGTTTCAAAAAGGTTTTCAAAAACTAACATGGCAGCTTCGTTGACGATCACCTTCGACGAGAACAAGTACCAGCTAATGCTTCAAGAGAAGCAAAACAAACGCGCTCCTAAGCGCTGATGGACCCGATTCTTCCCTCTCTCCCGCTGCTTCCGCCCCGGGTCTTTCGGGGTACGGCGGAGGGGAGGAGAAGAAAAGTAAAGGGTAACAACATCTTTCTTTTTTTGTACGGGTATGCCAATTTCACTTTTCTACTTGGAATTTAGGAATGGTGATCCGAAGATTCACCTTCACAAGTAGAAAGGGGAAATGAAACTTTTTCTATTTTCTATTGCACGCATATTTTAAGAAAAGAGACAAAAGGTTTTTTTTTTAATGCCGTGAAAGGCGATTTCATTTGTTGCCGTGAAAGGCGATTTTGCCGTAAAAGGCGATTTACAAGTCTTATCCATTATGAAAGACAAGAATTGTGATTTTTTGTCTCTAAAAGAAAAATAAAGTACAACAGAAATCAAGAAAAGGAATCTGACTTCTCATTCGATTGTGGGGACACGTTCAGATCGACGGTCGCGAGTCATGTATGGGCTCCTCCATCGTCCATGCAGATGAGAACACGATGCTTGGATTCTTGGCTTGGCTTTTTAACCTCAGATTTTTAAAGGACAAAGACCAAGATAAGGTCTTATATCCGATAAAAAGCTAAGTAAACGGGTTGAAAAGCCACGTTTAGCCATGTTGGTAGAAGAAGGGAGGTCCTTGGGGGGGGGGGGGCAAGGGTGCTTCAATCACCTTTTGGTGGTCTTTGCAGAAGAGTTGCAGGGCCTCTGGATTTTTTTGTCTTCGTCGGGGGGAGAGCGAGAGCTAGATCCTTTCCCTTTGGAATGCCCTCCTATTTATAGGCCTTTGGTAGCCATTTAGGAGGGTTTATGAGCATTGAATGCATTAATACTCATAATGGGAGGAGTTACAAGTTTTTAAATTACTTGTTTTGTAACTCCTTTTTCCTTGAATCTGATTGGCCGATGGAGAATAATGAGCCTTTAATTGCTTTTAATCCCCATCATGGGAGGAGTTTCATGGCTTTAATGCCATAAATCCTTTGACTTGTAACTCCCATTTGCTTGCTTTTGATTGGGCCGTCCAAAATAATGAGTTAATGACCGCATTAACTTGTTATAAAACGGGTCACTTAACTTCATTAATTGGTCGCCAAGTCGCTCGAAGAGTCGCGGGTCGCGCCGCGTCTTTTGGAATTCTTCTTGTGATGACCGCCGGTGGATCCACATGTTGTTTGATGTCGGATGGCGATGCAATTTCAGATATTGATTAATGTCAACGTGCCGGCAACATCTGTCCTGTCGATTTCACGATCGGGCGGGCAGAAAGTGTGCTTTCTTTGTCGGCCGGTTGGCGATTTCGAGGCATCTAATGATCATCCAATGATTTCGGCGGCGAATCCGTGATATTGACGAAGATCGACGGATTTCATGCACGAAAAATGAGATTTTGGAAAAATCACAGGGGCCAATCAACTCGAAACGCGAAAAGGACCCGAAAAAAGGTCTTCCGGCGATTTTTTGGGTCGCCGGAATTCCATGGTCGCCGGCGACCATGGGCCTTGGGCCCATTTTTTGGCCGCCGTTCGGTCGCCGTTTCTTCGCCGTTTTTCGATCTTTTTTCATTATTTTTTCTTCTGTATTTTTCCTGACATTTCCCCTCATTTATTGGCCTGATTCTCTTGAAGAAAATCCGACGAGAAGCCACGCAAATCGGAGCACAAAGTTTCCTATTTTTCTGAAAAGCCGAAGACTTTGTTGTACGGTTTTGCCGATTTTTTGTCAAGCATTGAAACTAGGCCAAACGATGTCGGAATGACCTGAAATTTGACGTGGAGCTTCTTGAGCAGTAGATAGGACCAACCGTAGGCTTTGGTTTGAGTTTTGAAGCCGTTTGGGGTCCCGCAAATGCTTGCCTTAATTTCGCCATGAGAGAAATGCCGAGCTTTGACTTGTGGTCAACCGATGTCCGATTGACCTGAAATTTGACAGGGAGCCTCCTGAGTAGTAAGTAAGACCAACCATGGGCTTTGGTTTGAGTTTTGAAGCCTTTTGGGGTCCCGCAAACGCTCGCCTTGATTTCACCTCGAGGATAATGCCGAGCTTTGAAACTAGGCAAACGATGTCCGTTTGACCTAAAACTTGACAGGGGACCTATTGGAGTCATTTTGGGATGATCCATTAGCTCCAATTTGGATGCCATGATTCCGGGTGCTCCGCTGCGGTAGGCCTGTTTTTGCTTCCTGAGAGTTGATGAAGGGTCAAACGTCGTCCGTTTGACTTGAAATTTGGCAGGGGGCCTTTTGGAGGTATTTTGAGACCATCCGTAGGCTCTGATCGAAGTTTTGAAGTCTTCGACACTGTCGCTGCCGGGAGCTCCTGCCTGGCTGTCGGAGGAGTGAAGTTAGGCCAAATGATGTCGAAATGGCCCGAAACTTCATGTGTACCCTTCTTTTGGCTGCTTTGAAGGATCTTGTAGTTTTTGTTTGATTCTGACAAGATCTGGTGCTTGAAGTGGCGCCTTCCTATTTATGGCAGGATGTGGCTCCATGTAGCTTTTGGTGTTGAAGGGACATAGTGACATTTTTTGGTGTCAACAAATGCCCCCTCGAGGTACAGCGACGAGGTGTGCAGCTCTGGCAGTCGGTGTGCCTCGAAGAGAATTTGAAGGAGATCTTCTTGCTTGACCAAGAGTCTTGAGCGTTTTTCTTTTGATGGAGTTGCTTTTTTGAGCTTCCAAGGGATTTCGCGGTAATGAGAGGGGTCATGTACCGTCTCAAGGCAAGGATTTTGAAATGACATTTGGATATGGGTTTTTTGGTTTTGGGTTTTCTCTTTTAACCTTGTGAACCTAAAGGCTTTATGTGGCACATTAGGCGGTTAAGAAGGTTTTTTGGTTTTTGACCTTGTGACCTAACAGGCTGTATGTGGCGAGTTAGGGGGTCGGGATTTTGGTTTTTTGGTTTCGGCCTTGTGACCTAACAAGCTGTATGTGGCAAGTTAGGGGACCATGGTTTGGTTTTTGGTCACTCTTTGGGACAATTTTTGGGTCCATTGGAGTGGTTTGGTTTTTTTGTGGAATGTCAATTTCAAGATTGTGGCTTGATTTGGTGCATGGGGTTGGATGGTTTGGGTTTCTTTTGGAAGCCCATGAAGCTTGGAATTTTTGTATGGTCCAATCAACTCAAGAGAGGCATGGAACCATTTTTGTATGCTCTTGGTAAGAGAAATTTTGACTAAAAGCCACTTTTTAGTGCCTAGGTGGTCAAACCTGGCTCATATGGGCAACCCATGGGACCTTAAGCTTTTAAAAATGGCTTAGATCTCATGTGGTGTCATTTTGTAAAGAATATCTAAAAATATCCCATTTGTGTAGAGAATATCTAAAAATATCCTTACTTGGAGAGAATCTCTCAAGTTTCCTTGATTTTGGGAGAGATTTTCTCAAAGTATCTTTCTTTGGGAGAAAGTTTCTCAAATCCCCTTTCTTTTTGGAGAGAATTTCTCAAGAATCTCCTCTTTAGGAGAGAATATCTCAAATCTCCCTTTCTTTTAGGAAGTTTGCTAATTTTTAGCACTTACCTCCTTGCTTTTCTCCTCCTTTCCTCTTTTGGTTTGCTTTTTCTATAAAAGCAATGGAGATGGGTTTTCTTTCTCTTGTTGCTTTCTTTTGCAAAAAACCTTCAAGAGTGCTCCAAGAATTTCTCAAGGATCTTCAAGTTTCTTCTTCTTCTTCTCCATGGCTTCAAGTAGGTCTTCTTTTTCCAAGAAAACCCCATGTAGATGTAGAAAAGTTCCCTTTTCTCTTTTTTTTTTTTCTTTTTTTTCACGTGTTTTTCTTTTTCTTTTCTTTTTTTCTCTTTTTTTTTTTCCACGTGCTTTTTCTTTCTTTTTTTTTTTTTTTGTTGTGCACGTTGGGCCACGTCTTTCTTTCTTTTTTTTTTTTCTTTTCCTTTTTTTTTTTTTTGCTATTTTTCTTCTTTTTTTTTTTGCTCACCATGATATGAGGTTTATGCAATTCAAGATGATCATGCATTTTTTTCTTCTCTCTTTTTTTTTTTTTTTTTTAAATGCATCAAGATAAAAGGCTAGAATTTCTAGGTCAAGTCAACATGGATTTTGACTTAGACAAAGTTTGATTGGTTTTTGACCAAAGTTGGGTTGGAATTGGTCAAACTTTTGTCAAAGTTTTCCTAGCATCTAATGCATGATGGTTTTATGCATGATTTTTGGTAAATGGAATTGGGAGCATGATGATGCATACCTCGAATTTTCTTGCAAGTCTTGGGATTTTTGGAGCTTGCAGCAATGTTGAGCCCACTTCTCCAGTCTCGCAGAATTTCAAGGAGCTTTGCAAGTTTTGGAATTTTTGAGCTTGCAGCAATGTTGAGCTCTTTTCCGATCTTGCGAAGATTTGAGAAGAAAGGCTTGATCTCGCAGCAATGTTTGAATTCGATCTTCTTCGAGAATCCTTCATTGATTATGAGCTCGCAGCAATGTTGAGCTCATCTTCAAGCTTCCTTTCTTTTTCGGGGTGCCTCCCTTTTCTTCGAAACTGCCCCGGAACCATGCCAAAATTTTGTTAGGGTTTTTTTTTTCTAGCAAAATTCTGTCATTTGGTGCTTGATTTCTTCCTTTCTGACTTTTGCAGGTGGTTCCTCCAGAACGAACAAGGGTAAGGGCCTTGTTACTGATGCACCTCGATAAGGAGATCAACGAGACTAGGCAGCGTCTCGAGTTGTTGGAAGAACAGACTGCTGCTAAATGGACTGCTGTTCTTGAAACTCGTGCCAGAGAAAGAACTCTGATCCGTCAGGTTGAAGAGGTTGACGGGAATCTCCGAAGGAAGACTCAGGAGCATGAGCGATGGCAACTTCTTTGGGAGGAATTCCCTCGTGCTGAAGATGGATCGCGGTTTTCTGCCGCGTTTTATGGCGGCATCTTGAAGAAGCGTGGCCTGGAAGCTTTGGAGGCTGAGGCCAAAAGTCTGCTCGAGGACCCTAGTCTTTGGTTGAAGACTATGATGGACTGAGCTTTTGAATTTCTTTTGTAACAAGCCTTCTTCTTTCATTTTTTTTTTGGTACCTCCATGTATAAACATTTTGGCACTCTGTTTTTTTGTATCCCCTTGTTCTACTTAAATTCTTTTTGTTGAAAATAAGCAAAAGTTGAATGGGAATGTTTGTTTGAAAATCTTGATCAAAAGGTTATCATTTTGTGAAAATCTTTTGTCAAAAGTGTTGTTTTGGCATGAAAGCCAGATTTTGTGGCACAAAGCCTGGTTTTTTGATGGCTTGAAAGCCGAAAATTTTGAGGTGGCATGAAAGCCGATTTTGGTGGCGTGAAAGCCAAATTTTGATGGCTTGAAAGCCGAAAATTTTGAGGTGGCATGAAAGCCGATTTTGGTGGCGTGAAAGCCAAATTTTGGTGGCATGAAAGCCGAAAATTTTGAGGTGGCATGAAAGCCGATTTTGGTGGCGTGAAAGCCAAATTTTGGTGGCATAAAAGCCGGATTTTTGGCATGAAAGCCGATTTTTGTTTTTTGGCGTAAAAGGCGGATTTTGGCATGAGAGCCGATTTTTGTTTTTGGCGTAAAAGCCAGATTTTTTGAAAACCAAGTTTTGTTTTGTTGGCATGAAAGCCAGATTTTGTTTTGATTTTTGGCGTGAAAGCCGATTTTTGGCGTGGAAGCCGAGTTTTTTTTGGCGTAAAAGCCGAGTTTTTGGCGTAAAAGCCAGGTTTTTGGTTTTCAAAAATGCAAGTATCGACTAAGAGTCGCCTCCCTGCTGAATGGTATTGCAAGTATCGATGGAATGTCGCCTCCTTGCTCATTCGGTTGCGAGTATCGATGGAATGTCGCTTCCTCGCGAAGTTGGGTGCAAGTATCGACTAAGCGTCGCTTCCCTGCTTTTTCTTCAAAAATTTTGTTTTGCAGGTATCGATGGAATGTCGCCTCCCCACGATTTTTGAAATTTGAGGTTTTTTCGAACCTTTGTTTTTTCTTTTGAAATTTGGGTTGTGGATATCAACTGGAATGTTGCGTCTCCACGATTTTTTTGAAATTTTGCAAGTATCAACGAGGTGTTGCTTCCTTGCGATTTTGAGGTTTTGGAAGTATCGAATGGGGTTCGCATCCTTCCAATGGGTTTTTGCGAGTGTCGACTTGACATCGCTTTCCCGATTTTTGTTTTTAGACACGAGGGTTGTAAATTTTATCCATTTTTTGCGGTAAAAGGCAAGGCGGACTAGGGTGGAAATTCCTAAGTCCTGATTTTTGTTTCAAACCAAGAATTTTGGGTTCAAGGATCGAAAATTTTGGTTAAGTTTGGGAAGAGGCTCCTAAACTTAGATTTTTGGATTTTGATTTTCTTTTGAACAATGAAACGATGAAAGTAAGCATTGTTTTTGAAAGTTCAACGTAAAGGTGAAAATTCCAAAAGGAGTGGGTTTGACGAGCAAGTACCTAGAAATAGGCTTTGGCCTTGTAGGCGTCGCTCTGACCCAGTGGAGGAAGTCTTCAAGGGTAGTACCGCTTCAAGAACTTGCCGTTGATGGGCAGCATACATCTATCACCTTCCATGTTTAGAAGTGCGTATGCGCCATTGGAGAAGACTTGGTCGATGACGAAGGGTCCCTCCCATTTTGGTTCAAATTTGCCTTTGGATTTGTGAGCGAAAACCATCGGCCTTTTTACCGCAAGAACCAAGTCACCCTTTTTGTGGGCGCGTTGCCTGACCTTTTTGTCGAAAGATCCAGCCATGCGTGCTTGGTAGAGCTCAATGCTTTGGAGTGCCTCGAGCCGTCTCTCATCGAGATTGTCCAGCTCTTGGAGTCTTAATTTGACATTGCTTTCTTGCGTCATGTCATTTTGTAGAGATACCCTTAAGGAAGGAATTTGTACCTCTAAAGGGACAACAGCCTCGCATCCATAGACCAAGGAGAATGGCGTGCTATGGGTCGGTCCTCGAACGGTGGTTCGGTAGGCCCACAAAGCTTCGGATAGTTTGTCGCCCCAGTCCCTCTTGTGGCTAGAGACCATTTTCTTGAGAATTTTTGCAGAGTGTCTTGTTGAAGGCCTCTGCCAGTCCATTCGCCGCCGGATTGTACGGAGTTTGAAGGACAACTTTGGATTTTGTATTTGTCGCAGAACTGTAGAATCTGTGATCACGGAATTGTGGTCCGTTATCATGGACGAATCTTTTTAGGTATGCCGAAGCGACAAATGACGTTGGTGCGCAAGAACTGAAGGACTGATGAGGTCTTCATTTCATTGAGCGCAAAAGCTTCTGACCACTTGGAGAAATAATCCGTAGCGGCGAAGATGAAGCGATGACCTTTGCTTGACGGAGGGGAGACAGGACCTACGATGTCCATACCCCAGGCTTCGAAAGGCCATGAAATTGCTGTAGGATGTAGCCATTCTGGAGGCATGTGGACATAGTCTCCATGAACTTGGCATTGTTGGCAGCG
>QPKB01000098.1:0-11855 GCA_003546025.1 Camphora micrantha | reverse complement strand
TATTTTTAGATATTCTTTACAAAATGACACCACATGAGATCTAAGCCATTTTTAAAAGCTTAAGGTCCCATGGGTTAGCCCATATGAGCCAGGTTTGACCACCTAGGCACTAAAAGTGGCTTTTAGTCAAAATTTCTCTTACCAAGAGCATACAAAAATGGTTCCATGCCTCTCTTGAGTTGATTGGACCATACAAAAATTCCAAGCTTCATGGGCTTCCAAAAGAAACCCAAACATCCAACCCCATGCACACAAATCAAGCCACAATCTTGAAATTGACATTCCACAAAAAAAACCAAACCACTCCAATGGACCCAAAATTGTCCCCAAAGAGTGACCAAAGACCAAACCATGGTCCCCTAACTCGCCACATACCGCTTGTTAGGTCACAAGGCCGAAACCAAAAAACCAAAATCCCGACCCCCTAACTCGCCACATACAGCCTGTTAGGTCACAAGGTCAAAAACCAAAAAACCTTCTTAACCGCCTAATGTGCCACATAAAGCCTTTAGGTTCACAAGGTTAAAAAGGAAAACCCAAAACCAAAACCCATATCCAAATGTCATTTCAAAATCCTTGCCTTGAGACGGTACATGACCCCTCTCATTACCGCGAAATCCCTTGGAAGCTCAAAAAATCAACTCCATCAAAAGAAAAAACGCTCAAGACTCTTGGTCAAGCAAGAAGATCTCCTTCAAATTCTCTTCGAGGCACACCGACTACCAGAGCTGCACACCTCGTTGCTGTACCTCGAGGGGGCATTTGTTGACACCAAAAATGTCACTATGTCCCTTCAACACCAAAAGCTACATGGAGCCACATCCTGCCATAAATAGGAAGGCGCCACTTCAAGCACCAGATCTTGTCAGAATCAAACAAAAACTACAAGATCCTTCAAAGCAGCCAAAAGAAGGGTACACATGAAGTTTCGGGCCATTTCGACATCATTTGGCCTAACTTCACTCCTCCGACAGCCAGGCAGGAGCTCCCGGCAGCGATAGTGTCGAAGACTTCAAAACTTCGATCAGAGCCTACGGATGGTCTCAAAATACCTCCAAAAGGCCCCCTGCCAAATTTCAAGTCAAACGGACGACGTTTGACCCTTCATCAACTCTCAGGAAGCAAAAACAGGCCTACCGGCAGCGGAGCACCCCGGAATCATGGCATCCAAATTGGAGCTAATGGATCATCCCAAAATGACTCCAATAGGTCCCATGACAAGTTTTAGGTCAAACGGACATCGTTTGGCCTAGTTTCAAAGCTCGGCATTATCCTCGAGGTGAAATCAAGGCGAGCGTTTGCGGGACCCCAAAAGGCTTCAAAACTCAAACCAAAGCCCATGGTTGGTCTTACTTACTACTCAGGAGGCTCCCTGTCAAATTTCAGGTCAATCGGACATCGGTTGACCACAAGTCAAAGCTCGGCATTTCTCTCATGGCGAAATTAAGGCAAGCATTTGCGGGACCCCAAACGGCTTCAAAACGCAAACCAAAGCCTACGGTTGGTCCTATCTACTGCTCAAGAAGCTCCACGTCAAATTTCAGGTCATTCCGACATCGTTTGGCCTAGTTTCAATGCTTGACAAAAAATCGGCAAAACCGCACAACAAAGTCTTCGGCTTTCCAGAAAAATAGGAAACTTTGTGCTCCGATTTGCGTGGCTTCTCGTCGGGTTTTCTTCAAGAGAATCAGGCCAATAAATGAGGGGAAATGTCAGGAAAAATACAGAAGAAAAAAGAATGACTTTTTTCATTCTTTTTTCTTTTGTATTTTTCCTGACATTTCCCCTCATTTATTGGCCTGATTCTCTTGAAGAAAACCCGATGAGAAGCCACGCAAATCGGAGCACAAAGTTTTCTATTTTTCTGGAAAGCCAAAGACTTTGTTGTGCGGTATTGCCGATTTTTTGTCAAGCATTGAAACTAGGCCAAACGATGTCGGAATGACCTGAAATTTGACGCGGAGCTTCTTGAGCAGTAGATAGGACCAACCATAGGCTTTGGTTTGAGTTTTGAAGCCGTTTGGGGTCCCGCAAATGCTCGCCTTGATTACGCCATGAGGAAAATGCCGAGCTTTGAAACTAGGCCAAACGATATCCGTTTGACCTAAAACTTGACGGGGGACCTATTGGAGTCATTTTGAGATGATCCATTAGCTCCAATTTGGATGCCATGATTCCGGGGTGCTCCGCCACCGGCAGGCCTGATTTTGCTTCGGAGCGTCGAGGTCGGGTCAAACGTTGTTGGAATGACCTGAAATTTGGCATGGAGCCTTTTGGAGGTATTCTGAGACCATCCGTAGGCTCTGATCGAAGTTTTGAAGTCTTCGACACTGTCGTTGCCGGGAGCTCCTGTCTGGCTGTCGGAGGAGTGAAGTTAGGCCAAATGATGTTGAAACGGCCCAAAACTTCATGTGTACCCCTCTTTTGGTTGCTTTGAAAGACCTTGCAGTTTTTGTTTGACTCTGACAAGATCTGATGCTTGAAGTGGCGCCTTCCTATTTATGGCAGTATGTGGCTCCATGTAGCTTTTGGTGTTGAAGGGACATAGTGACATTTTTGGTGTCAACAGTCCTGCTCCCGGTTGACCGAGCAACTAGCAGTTGGCCAATATGACCGTTGGACTCGGTCGACCGAATGGTGATGGGGTTGACCGAGCCAACTAGCCGTTGGACTGTTTTTTGTTTAAAAGTCCATTTCATTCCCTTCTTTCAAGAGGCTGATGGAGTAAAACCTTTGAACAATATTGAAGCCTAAAGAAGAGGAATAAGCTAGGAAAGCTAGAGGCCTATTGGAAATCAAAATGTTTGAGATTTAAAAGGTATATCTTTCAGGTTAATTTTGATTTTCATTCCATTTAAAAATCATGCATGTTTAATTCTTTGTAATCTCATATTTGCATGATTTCTAGCTTTATTTGAGATGTTTTGCAAACACAATATCACTTTGGAATATTAGATTGTTTTGCAAACATCCTTGTCTCAATCACATGTGTTTTTAATCTTTAAACTTCATACAACTTGTGTAGCATGTCTTTCCAAGTTGTTTGAATTCTTCATGTGATTAGCTTACAACTTCAATCATCTTTTTCTGTGCTTAGATTTTCAAATGCATCAAGCATTCATTTGAGAGCTTCCTGTTAGAAAATAATTAAAGTAAACATTCATACACTTTGAGCACACACCTTTGCTAATTGTTTGTGTATGTTTGTATCTTGATTTAAACTTTCATATCAGCCTATTTAAGAGGCAAATGTATTGAGCTTAAATTGTATCTCCTTGAGTGTTTGTGTAGACACTTCCTTGAGAGAAATCTTTCTATTGTTAAGGTTATTGCTTAGCCTAAGAAAAGCATATTGTAGAGATTATTGCTTAGCCTTTGAAAAGCATCTTGTAAAGGTTATTGCTTAGCCTAGAAAAGCACATTGTTAGGTTGTTGTTTGGCCTAGAAAAACATCATTGTAAAGGTTATTGCTTAGCCTTTTGAAAATCATAAATAGTGAAAATCCGGTAGGGTGTTAGATCACAAGCCGGTAGTGGATGTAGGCATTGAGGCTGAACCACTATAAATCTTTGTGTGTTGATGTATGCTTGTGGTGATTACTTTCGTTAGCTTTCGCATCTTGTTTAATAAATCATCACTTGTGACTAATTGTTTTTTTAAAGAAATTAAAATTTGGCATAATTGGTCACTAATTAGTAGCTCACCCTATTCACCCCCCTCTAGGGTTCGGTTCACGGACTTTCAATAAGAATAAGAGTTATAGTCTAACATAAATTCTAAAAAGAATAGAGTTTGGGTTTTGAATAGATAAGGGTTTGGATTAGAGAAGGATTATACCCACTAAACTGGGCCCGGGTTAACTATGGGTCAAGATACCTATCCAACAAGCCTAATTCACCAACTTAAGTCTAGCGTGCTCCCCACTTAGACTAATCGCATATTTAATTAAAATACAATCAATTATATAATAATAATAAATAATATAAATAATAACCAAAACGTCACAAGCCTTGCATCAAAGAACTTTTCATATATTGCCTGTTATTGTGCATATTGGTTTGCTCTTGCTTCCACAACAACCCTTGCCCTCTTTTCCATTCAAATGCATGAAGACACCAAGATGAGACATTGGCTGACATGCTGATGGCATCAGTTAAAGGTTTGTGCATTGCCCCAAGAAGAATTTCCGACTTAGAGGGCTGTGGAACTCCATACAGAGTGATATCCTTGAATATTGGATAAATAAGTCTTTGGCTGAAGGAATGATGTGAGATAGGAAATAGTATGTACTATCATCTTGATAGGTAAAGAAAACCCCACTAACAAAATTCTTCGATAGGATCGGGGTCAACCAAGAATTCAAGATAAAGTGCATTAGGAACAAATCGATGAAAAATAGATGGTGTTTAATGGGAAATATAATCATAGAGAATAAAATAAGTCCATAGTAGGATTTTAGGAGCAGATGGGCATACTGTCATAGGACCAACAGGAGAAAGAATAAAACTCTTAGGAATTTGTAATATCTGAAAGTCCGGGATCCTTACCCTAGAGGGGGGGGGGTGAATAGGGTGATCTACACTTAATGACTAATTATGGCCAATTTTAATTTCTTAACAATCAACTAGTCACATGTGATGATTAACATATAATATGCGGAAGCTTAAACAAAACAATCACCACAAAGCAAACACCACTGCACAAGGATTTATAGTGGTTCGGCCTCAATGCCTACATCCACTACCGGCTTGTGATCCAACACCCCACCGGATTTCCACTATTTTTGCTTTTCAAAAGGGTAAGCAATAACCTTTACAATATGCTTTCCAAGCCTAAGCAATAACCTAACAATGTTGTTTTTCTAAGCTAAACAACAACCTATACAATGTGCTTTTCTAGGCTAAGCAATAACCTCTATACTATACTTTTCTTAGGCTAAGCAATAACCTTTACAAAAGATGATTTCTTAAATAATTGTCTACACAAACACTTTAAGAGATTACAATTTAAGCTCAATTTAATTGCCTCTAAAATAGGCGGATAAGAAAGTTTAATTCAACTCACACAACACTCTATGAAATGCTAAGATGAATGCTCATAAAGTGTGTGTGTGTGAAAACTTCAATCAAGTTTAAAATGAAGGCTCAATTAATGTATGCTTAATGTATTTTAAAGTTTAAAGCACTCAAAGATTTGATTGAAGTGAAATGCAAATCACATGTACAAAATACTAACTTGTTGATAATATGAAAATCAAAAGCTCACAAGTTGTATGAAATTAATTATGTCTAAACATGTGATGCATGTGCAATGTTGTTTTCAAAAACAAAAGTTTAACTAAGGTTCAAATGACTGAAAACAACAATATGAATCAACAAAGTAAATGAAACATGTTACAAAAGAAATCAAAGGGTTTTGACAAAACATGTTTTTATAAGTTTTAAAACAAACTTAGTTTGAAATCAAGGTGAAGAATCCAATCCAACTTAGATCGAAGATTAAATGAAGAATGGATTCAACACATTATAGTTATCATGCTAAAAATCATTTACCAATAATTTAAACAAAGCATATAACATATGATAAATAAAAGTAAAGCTTACTTAGAGATTTAACTTCATTAATCCAAGCTTTAGTTTTACTAATGACCCCTTGGTCTCTCTTAATTCATTCCCCTTTTTCTTGCCTCCAAACACCTCAAGGAAGGCTCTTTTATCTTCTTTGATCAACCACTTTTTCAAGGGAATGAACCTCATTTTATACTCAAAAAATGAGTTCTGGCGTGTCTCCGGTCGATCCCCACTATAGCCCGGTCAACCTGGCCTCAACGGTAAAAAATCTGACCGTTTGAAAAAGCAGCCCAACGACTCTTTGCCCGGTCCACCCCATGTGTGGTTGGTCGACCGGGTCCATGGGCTCGATCGACCGACCACACTGTGGGTCGACCGGGTCCAGGGACCAAATTCCCCATATTAGCATATTTCAAAGTAATTCTTTGAGGGACTTTTAGGCCATTAAATCAAGCTTGGAAACATGATTTTAATTCAATCTAAGTGCTTTTAAAATCATGAAGCATAAAAGCCTAAAATGATTTGATAAGATTTAAAACATAGGCTAGCTTGATTCATAAAACTTCTTTTTCAAATTAAATGCATCCAAGATTAAAAACAAAACATGCATAAATCAATAGTTCTACAAAGTCTAAAAAACAATGCATGTGTAAATCAAGATTTCAACATTTTCTAAATCAATGCATGTGTGAAAATTCAAATGATGATTAAAATGACAATGCATCCATCAAATTGCAATATAACAAAATCCCTAACAATCTCCCCTTTGCAATTTGATGGCAAACCTTATTCAACACTGATTTTCACACAAAGTCTTCAGCTCCCCCTAGGCTGGACAAGACTTGAAATCTTCTTTGGATGCTTCTTCACTTAGCTTGGGCTCTAGGTCTTTTTCTTCATTCTCCTTGATGTTTGGAGCTTGATTATTCTTCAAGCTTTCTTTTCATCTCTCTTTCATTGGCCAAGCATCTTCTTTTAGCTCCCAAGCTTTCTCTTCTTTCACTCTCCCCCTTTGACCATGCACTCTCTCCCTTTTGGCAAGATATGCATTCTCTCCCCGTTTAGACAACTTGAACACTCTCTCCCCCTTTGACATTAAATTGCAAATGATCCTACACACATGAAACAAAGAAAATACCTTTGAGTAGCACCTGTTAACAAAAGAAATCGAAAATGAAATTCATAACAGGCCATCATATATGAATAGCAATCTAAAGGGTTAAGAGCCAAAACAAGGGTGAATTTGATCAAAACTAATACTTCCTATGAAGGTTTACACTCCCCCTCAATCCATTCTCTCCTTTTGTCAAACTTTTGACAAATATTTAACTATTTGGAGTAAGAAGAAGATGGTTTAACCAATTGAGGATTAACTTCAAGAGAAGGATTAGATACAAGTTTTAACTATTGAGCTCAATATGATCAAATTACGATTATAAAGATACCAATTGACGGGTAAGCTATAGGATAATTAAAGAGCAAGGTCAAAAGGATAATCTATCATGGATATCAATTGAAATATATATAAAACAAATATACCAATTGAGATTGAAGGATATGACTATTAACTCAATCACTCTAAAATGGAGTTAAGGAATATACCTATTAGGGTTCATCCAAATTAGAGCTATCCATGATGTTATATGGTTACTAATCATAGATCAATCAATATAACTTATGAAAATCATATGCATGAAAGTTTTGAAAACATTTCATTCAATCATAAAATATGACTATAAAGAGCAAGATGAGTGAAATGAAATTCAAACATGGAAATTATGATGCTAATAGAATGTGACATAAACAAAATCAAGCATCATAAATGAATATTCATCACTTTTAAAGATATAACCAATGAGCATAGTGATGAACATGAAAAATTGCATAAAAAGATATAACTTAAAAGAATATGCAATTTTCAAAGTGTCAAAATCATATAGATTCAACATCTAAGAAATCCATCAAACAATAGATATAACTATGAAATACAAGAAATAAATTTCAAAGAGGTTCATATGATTAAGCACACTATTATGAAGTTGAGACATGTATAAAGAATGATACCAATAAGAAAACTATACATGAATCAACAACATAACCATCCAAAAGAAAATGACTAGAAAGCACAAAGGATGGATTTAAGAGTCCTAGAATGGTGTCTACAAATAAAACTAAAATTAAGCACAACCAAACAAGAAACTATATAGACATTTGCATATAACAAAAGTGTAACTAAATGGGCAAACATGCAAATTGTCTATCACAACATTCATTTCCATTTAAGTTGATATAACCAATTGCATAAGGAAATGAGAACATGGAACATGCTTTGATGATTATAACTAATAATGATTTAGAGCATTTCCATTCATACAATCTTCAAATCATTTCAATAAATAAAATCCAACAATGAGCACAAAAAGAATGATTTTGAAGATAATCAATTTTCAACTTGCATTTAATAGTATATAACTTATTTGAAACACATGCAAGTTGACTTTATAAAACAATAATTTTCCATTAGAAAGTATAACTTAGAAAAACATAGAAAATCCAAAATGTTTCAAATCATTTGTTTTTCAAAACAAAAATAAGACATTCAAACAAATGATTTTGCAATATCAATTGATTATGAAAGATCTAGCTATGAAAGCTTTTGAAATCATAATCAATTGATCATGTAGAAATGCAATACAAGATATAAGTATATGAGAGTAAGAAGCAAATCTATCATGAGGAAAACATAATCAAATGATTTTGAAAACCATGAAATGTAACTAGAGAAGTACATGAAACAAAATCAATTGATCACGAATAAACATTGCATTTAAAGAAATGCAACTAATGAAAGAACAACATAAATGCAAATGATCATGACCAACAACATGATTTAACTATAAAGGATAGGTTGGTCAATGAGGTTCAAGGCCTTAAGGTTTGACTAAGTATATAACTTTAGGAATCCACCTAAGGTCTTGAGAGGGTTGATTTTTGAGGTCTAGTTTAAAAGTCCTACCAACTTTAGGAGATTTGACTTGATAAATTTTTAATTTGAACTTATCACCATGATAATTAGATTTTACTAAATTTAGCTTAGATTGGTGATTAGTCTTTTAAGGTTGGTGAGTTTGTTTCTTAGAGGATTGATTCATTTTTCTTTTCTTCCTATTTCCTCCCTTTATTTGACTTTTGACTTTTGAATTTTAAATTTAACTTTGTTACTTTCTTCAAAAGTTCCTTCATGTGTTGATTTAAGGGAGATAGGTTAAGAAGCTTTTTGTTTATAGATTCTTTTATAATTAGTTTAAGTTGTTTAACCTTTTTAGAATCTATCTTAGGAGACTCTTTTGTAATTGATTTAACTTGTTTGATTTTCTTGGAGTCTTCTTTGATATTTACTGTCTTACCCTTCATAGAGTTTGATTTTACTTTCTTGGGTTCAAAGATGGGTTTAGACACATGGCTTCTTCTTAGTTTGCACTCAAACCTAAAATGCCCTTCAATGCCACAATAATTACATTTAGATATGGGCAAGGAAGTATGAGTGCTAGAGAATGAGGACTCACATTTCACAAAAGTGTTGGTGAATTTAGGGTCATGTGAAATATTCTTATTATAACCAAGACCTGTCCTATCTCTTTGTGATTTACCCAATTTAAATAATTTTTCAAATTTTTCTTCACTTTGCGTAAATTTTCACTCATACTTTTGTTTGTAGCTTTCAAGTCGAGTGACTTGGTTTTTAAGGGTTGAATTTTCATTTTTAACTTTTGTTAGTTCATTTTCAAATCCCTTAAATTTATTTAGTTCTTCATGGGCAAATTTTAACTCAAGTTTAAGTTCATTAATAACATTAGATCCAAGTTCTAAAGTTTTTATCTTATTTTGAGCATTAGATAAATTTTCCTTAGAAGTAGTCAACTTGGATTCTAGGTTGTTAATGTTTTTGTCTTGCCTTTGTAATTGATCTCTTAGTTTTGAATTTTCCTTATTAAGATCATCATTTTTCATTTTTAATTCATTTAAATCATCTTTAATATTATGAAGGTTATTCAAAGAGATCATAAACTTAGAGTCTAGACAATGTATAACTTCTTATTTCTCTCTAAGTTCATCTTTTGAAGAAACTAATTCTTTGTTTAGTCTTTTAGATTCTTCTCTTAATTTTTTATTTTTCTTATCAAGCTCTATGGACAATGTATATAATTCCTCATAGGCTTGTTGAAGGTCATCTTCATTCTCATCATTTTCTTCCTCTTTTAATTCAAATTGAGATTCATTAATTTCAAGGTTTGAATCTCCAAATGTGGGAAGGAGGGGTCTAGAAGAATCTACACAAGAATCTAGACAACCTAACATAGTGGAATCCATTCTAATGATTTTCAAGAAAACACAACACTAGGGTTTTGACTCTAGGTTTTTACACCTAATCAAGAGTTCCAAAAACACTTGATCCTAATATAGAGCACGAGGCTTTGATACCAATTGAAAGTCCGGGATCCTAACCCTAGAGGGGGGGTGAATAGGGTGATCTACACTTAATGACTAATTATGGCCAATTTTAATTTCTTAACAATCAACTAGTCACATGTGATTAACATACAATATGCGGAAGCTTAAACAAAAACAATCACCACAAAGCAAACACCACTACACAAGGATTTATAGTGGTTCGGCCTCAATGCCTACATCCACTACCGGCTTGTGATCCAACACCCCACCGGATTTCCACTATTTATTCTTTTGAAAAAGGGCTAAACAATAACCTCTACAATATGCTTTCCAAGGCTAAGCAATAACCTAACAATGTTGTTTTTCTAGGCTTAACAACAACCTATACAAGATGCTTTTCTAGGCTAAGCAATAACCTTTACACAATGCTTTTCTTAGGCTAAGCAATAACCTTTACAATAAGAGATTTTCTCTCAAGGTACTGTTTTCACAAAACACTCTAAGGGAATACAATTAAGCTCAATTACAATGCCTCTTAATTAGGCGGATATAAAATTGAAAATCTAACTCACACAAACACTATATGAATGCAAATGTGTATGTTCATGATGTGTGTGTGTGATAACTTCAATCAAGTTAAAATGAAGGCTCAATTTATGTATGCTTAATGCATTTTAAAGTTTAAAGCACACAAAGATTTGATTGAAGTGAAATGCAAATCACATGTATAAAATACTAACTTGTTGATGATATGAAAATCAAAAGCTCACAAGTTGTATGAAATTAATTATGTCTAAACATGTGACGCATGTGCAATGTTGTTTTCAAAAACAAAAGTTTAACTAAAGTTTAAATGAATGAAAACAACAATATGATTCAACCAAGTAAATGAAACATGTTATAAAAGAAATCAAAGGATTTGACAAAACATGTTTTATAAAGTTTTAAAACAAACTTGGTTTGAAATCAAGGTGAAGAATCCAATCCAACTAAGATCAAAGATTAAATGAAGAATGAATTCAACACATCATAGTTATCATGCTAAAAATCATTTACCAATAATTTAAACAAAGCATATAACATATGATAAATAAAAGTAAAGCTTACTTAGAGATTTAACTTCATTAATCCAAGCTTTAGCTTTACTAATGACCCATTGGTCTCTCTTAGTTCATCCCCTTTCTTTTGTCTCCAAATACCTCAAGGAAGACTAAAATGTTCAACTTTTTCCTCATCTTTTTCAAGGGAATGAACCTCATTTTATAGTCAAAAAGTGACTTCAGACGTGTCCTCGGTCGACCCCCACTATAGCCCGGTCAACCTGGCCTTAACGCATAAAAGCCTAAAATGATTTGAAAGATTTAAAACATAGGCTAGCTTGATTCATAAAACTTCTTTTTCAAATTAAATGCATCCAAGATTAAAAACAAAACATGCATAAATCAATAGTTCTACAAGTCTAAAAAACAATGCATGTATAAATCAAGATTTCAACATTTTCTAAATCAATGCATGTGTGAAAATTCAAATGATGATTAAAATGATAATGCATCCATCAAATTGCAATAAACAAAATCCCTAACAATATCTATTAGGAATTTGGTTGGGGTAATGCACATTTATGGTAACAAAGCATCCTTCAAACTCATAGTCCTTTACTGGCAAAGGAACCTGAGAATTGAATATGGGCATTTGGTGGGATTTGTTGAGTGGTGTTGGTACTTTAGTTTCACATGCATGCCCAAGGATCCACCTCAATAGAGGCGGACCCTCGTGATACTTATCTGGGGCGGTCGCCCAAGGTCGATTTTGAGTTTTCCTTTAAAATCGTAT
>QPKB01000097.1:0-85554 GCA_003546025.1 Camphora micrantha | reverse complement strand
CATGTGTACCCTCTTTTGGCTGCTTTGAAGGATCTTGCAGTTTTTGTTTGATTCTGACAAGATCTGGTGCTTGAAGTGGCGCCTTCCTATTTATGGCAGGATGTGGCTCCATGTAGCTTTTGGTGTTGAAGGGACATAGTGACATTTTTGGTGTCAACAAATGCCCCCTCGAGGTACAGCGACGAGGTGCAGCTCTAGCAGTCGGTGTGCCTCGAAGAGAATTTGAAGGAGATCTTCTTGCTTGACCAAGAGTCTTGAGCGTTTTTTCTTTTGATGGAGGTCTAGCTTTTTTTTGAAGCTTCAAGGGATTTCGCCGGTATATGAGAGCGGGTCATGTACCGTCTCAAGGCTAAGGATTTTGAAATGACATTAGGATATTGGTTTTTGGTTTTGGGGTTTTCCCTTTAACCCTTGTGAACCTAAAGGCTTTATGTGGCACATTAGGCGGTTAAGAAGGTTTTTTTTTTTTTTTTGACCTTGTGACCTAACAGGCTGTAATGTGGCGAGTTAGGGGGTCGGGATTTTGGTTTTTTGGTTTCGGCTTGTGACCTAACAAGCTGTATGTGGCAAGTTAGGGGACCATGGTTTGGTTTTTGGTCACTCTTTGGGACAATTTTGGGTCCATTGGAGTGGTTTGGTTTTTTGTGGAATGTCAATTTCAAGATGTGGCTTGATTTGGTGCATGGGGTTGGATGGTTTTGGGTTTCTTTTGGAAGCCTATGAAGCTTGGAATTTTTTGTATGGTCCAATCAACTCAAGAGAGGCATGGAACCATTTTTGTATGCTCTTGGTAAGAGAGAAATTTTGACTAAAAGCCACTTTTAGTGCCTAGGTGGTCAAACCTGGCTCATATGGGCTAACCCATGGACCTTAAGCTTTTAAAAAAATGGCTTAGATCTCATGTGGTGTCATTTTGTAAAGAATATCTAAAAATATCCCTTTTGTGTAGAGAATATCTAAAAATATCCTTACTTGGAGAGAATCTCTCAAGTTTCCTTGATTTTGGGAGAGATTTTTCTCAAAGTATCTTTCTCAAATTTCTCAAATCCCTTTCTTTTTGGAGAGAATTTCTCAGAATCTCCTCTTTAGGAGAGAATATCTCAAATCTCCCTTTCTTTTTAGGAAGTTTGCTAATTTTTAGCACTTACCTCCTTGCTTTTCTCCTCCTTTCCTCTTTTTTGGTTTGCTTTTCTATAAAAGCAATGGAGATGGGTTTTCTTTCTCTTGTTGCTTTCTTTTTGCAAAAACCCTTCAAGAGTGCTCCAAGATAAAGAATTTCTCAAGGATCTTCAAGTTTCTTCTTCTTCTTCTCCATGGCTTCAAGTAGGTCTTCTTTTTTCCAAGAAAAACCCATGTAGAGATGTAGAAAAGTTTCCTTTTCTTTTTTTTTTTTTTCTTTTTCTCGTTTCTTTTCTTTCTCTTTTTTTTTCACGTGTTTTCTTTCCTCTTTTTTTTTGCACACGTTCTCCTTTTTTTTTTTTTTTATCTTCCCTTTTTTTTTCTTTTGTTTTTTTTTTTTTTTGTGTGTTGTACGGACAGGTCTGTACGGACCTGGCCGTACAAGCCACGTGGCCTGTGGGCCACGTCCCATGGGCCAGCCCCTTTTTGTTTTTTTTTTCTTTTTTTTTTTTTTCTTGAAGAGGTTTTTTTTTTTTGCTCACCATGATATGAGGTTTATGCAATTCAAGAATGATCATGCATTCTTTTCTCTTTTTTTTTTTTTATGCATCAAGATAAATAGGCTAGAATTTCTAGGTCAAGTCAACATGGATTTTGACTTAGACAAAGTTTGATTGGTTTTGACAAATTGGGTTGGAATTGGTCAACTTTTGTCAAGTTTTTCCTAGCATCTAATGCATGATGGTTTTATGCAGATTTGGTAAAAAATGGAATTGGGAGCATGATGATGCATACCTCGAATTTTCTTGCAAGTCTTGGGATTTTTGGAGCTTGCAGCAATGTTGAGCCCACTTCTTCAGTTCTCGCAGAATTTCGAGGAGCTTTGCAAGTTTTGGAATTTGAGTCGCGCGCCAATGTTGAGCTCTTTTCTGATCTTGCGAAGATTGTGAGAAGAAAGGCTTGATCTCGCAACAATGTTTGAATTCGAGTCTTCTTCGAGAATCCTTCATTGAATTATGAGCTCGCAGCAATGTTGAGCTCATCTTCAAGCTTCCTTTCTTTTTCGGGTGCCTCCCTTTTCTTCGAAATTGCCCGGAAACCATGCCAAATTTCGCTAGGATTTTTTTATAGCAAAATTCTGTCATTGTGGTGTTTGATTCTCCTTTCTGACTTTTGCAGGTGGTTCCTCCAGAACGAAACAAGGGTAAGGGCCTTGTTACTGATGCACCTCGCCGATCTGCCAGATCTCCCAATGCGGCCGTTCACAGGCAATGGAAGAAGTCGTTATGTGGAGACGAACTTGCCCTGGAGAATGCGACTCGCTCAACCGAGATGAGATGAGACAGCGATTGATCGCTCTCAAGGATGAGGAGTTTTATAAAATTATGGCAAGCAATCGTGCCTTGGGTCATGGACGATCAGAGCGTTGTGCCCCAAGCCTACCTTTTTCTTTGGTGGACGCTGTCCCTGATGACTCGTCATTCCAAAGGAGATGCTTTCAGTTCTCTTAACACAGCTGATGGTGAGGAGAGAACTATTTCTACCGGACGACTTTTTGATCGCACTATCTCGATCATGAGTCTTTCTCCGCACATGCTCTAAAAGAGAAGATCTCCAAGTGGGTGAAAGGGACCAATGCGGTCAGCACCGGGGTTTTGTTGGCGGCCTTCCTGTTATGCGGAGAAGTCGCCTGTCCGTATGGACAGTTGATGCCAGCCAGCGGCTACCAAGGTTCTGATCATCCATCAGTCGATTTGAGACCGGTGGGCCTTGGCATTTTTTAGCGGTGACGGCAGAATTGGGTTGAACCCCCTTTCGACTTCGCGGCCGCTTTCAGTGCTGACTCAGGCTGGGAGTCATGGAACTGATCACATCCTGCAGATTGGTGGCGTATTCTGAAGGAGGCTGAAGTTTTTGATGCGGTTCGCGCTTTTCGGCAAACCGTCGTTTTCTCCGATGAGGCCTTCATGGCCATGTTGGAGTCTTTCCTTCCACAGACCAACACCTTCGTTGTCACGAACGGTGAAATTGCGTTTTTCTCTTTGAAGGAGTTGAGCGCTACCACCGGGCTGCCTGTTAGATCGGCTCTCAAGAAATGAGGGAGTTTAATGCTTTATGACAGCAAATGTCCCTTGAGGAGTCAGTGACAAAGGCGTTGTGCCGAGGCTTCTTTTACTTTCAGTGTCGTGGACCTTGTACGATTTTTTTGAAGGTGAAGGAGGGCATTCGAAAGTCCGATGCATGTAGTTGGAGGTAGTCTGAGCGCTTTGTCTTCCAACTTCTTTGACGGTGGAGAATGCTTCTGAGAGTATGTTCCCATGAAATACGCCAGGGCTAAGAACCCGAAGAAGATTGTCTCAAGTTGCTATGGCTTGAGAAATTTGAGGGAATTTTCTAGTCAAGCACAGACGCCATTTGTGGTCTGACATTGCGCTCGGAGATGGATCTATCTGTTTACCTCACTTACTGGCTAGGTGACCATCAGTTTTTGCTGGAGGAGACTGGAACGCACATCAGGCCGCACTGTATTTAAATCTGGGCTTGTCAGTTATGGCGTTTCGGAGAGGCAGCTTGCTTTGGTGCCTGCTCTTTACTCCTATTTGTGGTACCGCAACTGCAGGCTGCTGCTTTCTTGTGGTTCAGAGTTGGGCTCCCTATGAATAGGGTATTTTCAGCCCATATCTTCTATTCGTGGTTTGTGTACCACTGTCCGGGCTTCCACTGTTTAGGCGTGCACAGGATGATGACCGTTTATGATTCGGTTGGCTAGAGGGAAAGCCGTTTCCGAATCTCTTTTGTCTGCCCGTTTGAGGTATCGACGTTCAAGGGACGTCGAGATGGGGCAGTCTTCAGTCAAGCTTTCTGCCCGGTCTGCGGAAAAAGGCTTTTGATTTTGGTATCTCCCGCGATTCCACAGAGAAGCGGGGTCGGGAAAGGACACTATTCTTTGACGAACGGAGAGAAGGGATGGCTTTTTAACATACGTGTTGGTACGATGGTGTACCGTCGACATCTTTTCGTTGACATCAGCCGTATGTTCCTTCTCGTTTTGCGTTGCAGTTGGGTTCTCCAAGGTGTTGTAGAGCGCCTTCGAGCATGGTGAAGCGTTTGGGGTCTTCAGACGAGGAGGAACGCATGGGCTTTTTACAGTGCGGAGGACACTACCGACATGATTCCTATCCTGACTGCCCACTTTCCGGACCGCTGGCTTCACGAAATGGTTCGCGGAGAGTTTCTCAGTGTACCGGGGGCTTTCCAAGAAGGAGCTAATGTCAAGCAATCTTCCCGGGAAGGGCCTTGGTAGATCGACGGTGTCCGGCGAGAGGAGGTTTTGGCCTTCCTTTTTTCTGGAGAGAAGCATAGGATAGGCTTTTCTCAAGGACCGGCGAGTCGTCAGATCTGGAGCTGTGCAAGAGTACCTGGTGAGGTCTGAGACAGCTGGAGGAGGAGGAAGCTGAAATCGACGCTTGGAGGCAAGCGGAACGAATGAGGACTTCCATGGGGTCCACTGGCAGGAGTGGACCATCCAGTGAGGACTCTGGTGAGAAGCCTGACTTGATAAGCGGGGCAGGTTCTTCAGGTAAACGACCCGGCAGAGCAAGAGGAAGAGAGGACAGTACGTCATAGAGAAGCAGTGCGAAGATTCTCCTGACGTGGAAGTCCCTCTTACCATTGATGAGGAGTCTCGGGGGATGCTGAAGAGCCTCCGAGAAGAGGAGTCGAGAGGAAAAGCCGATGATGGTATGATCCTTTTCCCTTCTTTTTCTGCTTTCTCTCTTTTTTTGTTCGTTTGAGAGATTTTTGTTTAGATCCTGCTTTCTTTTCTTTTTGCAGAGATGATGACTTTTGGTGATGCCTGAGGCTCCGCCGATGAGGGGTGACGGATTCGACTACGGCACTAGGAAGAGCCCAAGGGACTCGGAAGTAGACCCAGAATCTTCTCTGTCGACTTCTTTGCTTCCCTTTTTTGGCATTTTCTTTTCTTGCTAAATTTTGCTTGACGTTTCTCCCCTTTTTTGTCAGCTTGATTTGCCAGCAGGACTCTGACGATTCGAGCCATCGATGGATGTAGCTTTCTGCCCGGACAACTTCGACGAGCTTATGAAGCAGAAGCACTCCATGGTCTCGGAGAAGGTATTCACGGCAATAGTCTTGATATTTTTTGGACAAGATATTATTATACCTTTCCTCTTCTGGCAGGTTGAGGCGACAAAGGAGGTTTCCATTGTATTCCTCGGAGCCGGAAGAGAAATACCGGCGGCTGTCCAGAAGTAAGAGGCCTCTTTCTACCAGTTTTGATGCGCAGAAGTGTAAAACCACATGTAATCCCATCTTCTGACGCTCCGACTGGGAAGAGTCTTTCGAGTTATCGCCACTACGGCCGACATGGGCAGTCAAGTCAGCGGAGCCATGGCGAGTCTTCATCTGGGCCCTCTCTTCAATTTGCAAATGAAGGTCTTGAAGAATCGGTGTACTGAGCTCACTGGGGTGAGACTCTTTCTTCTGGTCATGGGAAGCTGGCTTTGTCATGGTCAAGCAGTGCGAGACATTCTCGCTGACAGCGCAGAGGTTGGTCTGCCGATATCACAATGCCAGAGCTTTCGTTGATGGAGGTCATTGCATCTGGGCGTTAAGTGGAGCAAGACTAGAATCCCAAGTGGATGACTTTCTTCAACGAATGTTTCTGAAGCCTTCCAGCGTGGTCAAATCGGAAGTGAATGAAAGATTTTGAAGGCTCGGAAGCAGCTCGTTCGGAGAGCAGGAACGTCGCCGAACTGGCTATTACTCGAGCTATCAAAGACCCTGAGCCACCTCGATAAGGAGATCAACGAGACTAGGCAGCGTCTCGAGTTGTTGGAAGAACAGACTGCTGCTAAATGGGCTGCTGTTCTTGAAGCTCGTGCCAGAGAAAGCACTCTGATCCGTCAGGTTGAAGAGGTTGACGGGAATCTCCGAAGGAAGACTCAGGAGCATGAGCGATGGCAACTTCTTTGGGAGGAATTCCCTCGTGCTGAAGATGGATCGCGGTTTTCTGCCGCATTTTATGGCGGCATCTTGAAGAAGCGTGGCCTGGAAGCTTTGGAGGCTGAGGCCAAAAGTCTGCTCGAGGACCTCAGTCTTTGGTTGAAGACTATGATGGACTGAGCTTTTGACAAACTTTCTTCTTTCATTTTTTTTTTTGGTACCTCCATGTATAAACATTTTGGCACTCTATTTTTTTGTATCCCCTTGTTCTACTTAAATTCTTTTTGTTGAAAATAAGCAAAAGTTGAATGGGAATGTTTGTTTGAAAATCTTGATCAAAAGGTTATCAGGAATGTTTTTTCAAAAGTGTTGTTTTGGCAGAAAGCCAGTCAAAAGCCTAAGGTTATCTTGAAAGCGTTTTGACGTGGGCAATCCGATTTTTGTGGCGTGAAAGCCAAATTTTGGTGCGTGAAAGCGATTGGCTGGAAGCATTTTTGGCAGGAGCCGTTTTGTTTTTGGCGTAAAGCTGGATTTGGCATGAGAGCCGATTGTTTGTTTTTTGGCCGTAAAATTTTGACAGTTTTGTTTTGTTGGCTGAGCAGCCAGATTTGGTGATTTTTTGGCGTGAAGCCGATTTGATTTTTGGCGTGGAAGCCGATTCGGGGCGTGGAAGACGAGTTTTTCGAAGCGTAAAGTGTCGAGTTGAGAGCGTAAAGCACCAGATTATACGTCTTCAAGAAATCAAGTATCGACTAAGTAGTCGAACAACCTGAGTGGTACAGCAGTATCGATGGAAATGTCACATCCTTGCTCATTCGGTTGAGAGTATCGATGGAAATGTCGCTCCTCGCTCGAGAGATGGGTGCTGAAGTATGGACTGAGCGTCGCTGCAAGATTAGCTTCAGAAGAATTTTGTGATAGATGGTCAGGAGGTGGAATGCCAACGCTGACATAGATGAGCCGAACTGGGAGGTTTTTTCGTGCCACGGTTCGTTCGGCGAAGAGAGGGGTTGTGGTATCAACTGGGAATGTTGCGTTTCCACGATTTGTTGAAATTTTGCAAGTATCAACGATTTGTTGCTGTCCTTGGGCGGTTTGATTATATTACGACATAGGACCATCTACAATTGGGTTTTGGCGAGTAATCGACTTGACATCGGGATCCCGATTTTTGTTTTTAGACACGAGGGTCGTAAATTTTTGACCTAAAACCATTTTTGGCGGTAAAAGGGTAAGGCGGACTAGGGTGGAAATTCCTAAGTCCTGATTTTTGTTTCAAACCAAGAATTTTGGGTTCAAGGATCGAAAATTTTGGTTAAGTTTGGGAAGAGGCTCCTAAACTTAGATTTTTGGATTTTGATTTTCTTTTGAACAATGAAACGATGAAAGTAAGCATTGTTTTGAAAGTTCAACATAAAGGTGAAAATTCCAAAGGAGTGGGTTTGACGAGCAAGTACCTAGAAATAGGCTTTGGCCTTGCAGGCGTCGCTCTGACCCAGTGGAGGAAGTCTTCAAGGGTAGTACCGCTTCAAGAACTTGCCGTTGATGGGCAGCATACATCTATCACCTTCCATGTTTAGAAGTGCGTATGCGCCATTGGAGAAGACTTTGTCGATGACGAAGGGTCCCTCCCATTTTGGTTCAAATTTGCCTTTGGATTTGTGAGCGAAAACCATCGGCCTTTTTACCGCAAGAACCAAGTCACCCTTTTTGTGGGCGCGTTGCCTGACCTTTTTGTCGAAAGATCCAGCCATGCGTGCTTGGTAGAGCTCAATGCTTTGGAGTGCCTCGAGCCGTCTCTCATCGAGATTGTCCAGCTCTTGGAGTCTTAATTTGACATTGCTTTCTTGCGTCATGTCATTTTGTAGAGATACCCTTAAGGAAGGAATTTGTACCTCTAAAGGGACAACAGCTTCGCATCCATAGACCAAGGAGAATGGCGTGCTATGGGTCGGTCCTCGAACGGTGGTTTCGGTAGGCCCACAAAGCTTCGGATAGTTTGTCGCCCCAGTCCCTTTTGTGGCTAGAGACCATTTTCTTGAGAATTTTGCAGAGTGTCTTGTTGAAGGCCTCTGCCAGTCCATTCGCCGCCGGATTGTACGGAGTTGAAGGACAACTTTGGATTTTGTATTTGTCGCAGAACCTGTAGAATCTGTGATCACGGAATTGTGGTCCGTTATCATGGACGAATCTTTTAGGTATGCCGAAGCGACAAATGATGTTGGTGCGCAAGAACTGAAGGACTGATGAGGTCTTCATTTCATTGAGCGCAAAAGCTTCTGACCACTTGGAGAAATAATCCGTAGCGGGAAGATGAAGCGATGACCTTTGCTTGACGGAGGGGAGACAGGACCTACGATGTCCATACCCCAGGCTTCGAAAGGCCATGAAATTGCTGTAGGATGTAGCCATTCTGGAGGCATGTGGACATAGTCTCCATGAACTTGGCATTGTTGGCAGCGTTTAGCAAATTGCATTGCGTCAGCTACCATGGTAGGCCAATAATAACCTAACCTTTTTATCTGATCGTAGAGCTTTGGACCAGCCTGATGAGCTCCACAAAGACCAGCATGCACCTCTTTGAGAGTTTCTTTAGCTTCTTGTTGTGATAAGCAGCGTAGAAGTACTCCATTGTAGGATTTTCTGTAGAGCATCTTTGAAGGAATGTCCAGATGAAAGTTTGGGGTTCGTCTTTGAACACTTACCCGTTCTTTTGGATCTTCAGGCAGGATTCCGAACATAATATAATCAATGAACGGATCCCTCCAGTCGCCGATCGGAGGTCTGAGGATGGAGATCCGACTTCCAACCAGTTGGTGGCACTCAGCAACTGCTTGGTGTGTATTGAGGGGAGGGAGAATCCTTCTCTCACACACTGTAACTTGCATGTGTTCTCCTTCTTGGACCGCCATAGAGGCGGCGAGTCCAGCCAGGGCATCTGCACGGATGTTTTCGCCTCTACGAATGTGGGTGATATGACAGATGTCAAATTTTTGCCGAAGTGATTGCGCCTTGTTGTAGTAAGGCAACAGATCAGGCTTCCTGATTTCAAATTTCTGATTCATCTGGTTGACGATCAGTTGAGAATCCCCGAAGGCTTCTAGCACTGTGATGCCGGATTCGAGGGCGAGTTCCAATCCTACAATCAGGGCTTGGTACTCAGCTGCATTGTTTGAACATGGTTCCAGTAGCGAGAAGGCGTGTGGAATCATGTATTTGTCGGGACTAACAAAGAGGATGCCAATCCCTGATATTTGATTTCCTTTTTCACTTGTCCTGGTTGCACCGTCGAAGTACATATCCCAGGAAGCATTTGATAAGGAAGCCTCCACGTTGTAGACTGACTCGTCTGGGAGATCATCCCTGAGTGGAGAATCTTCAGGCAACGGATGCTCTGCAAGAAAGTCTGCCAGAGCTTGACCTTTGATTGCTTTTTGTGGTACATACCTAATATCAAATTGTGACAGGAGGATAGACCATTTTGCCAGTCGGGCATTGAGGGAACCTGCTTTTGTGACAAGGACCTTCAGGAGATTGATCCTCGAGATCAGGTATACTGTGTTGGACAGCAGATAGTGACGTAGCTTTTGTACAGCAAACATCACTGCAAGACATTCTTTTTCGACTGGAGAGTAGCGATGCTCTGCACCTACCAGCATGCGGCTGAGATAGTATAGAGCAGCTTCCTTTTCCACTCGTGATTGTCCTTGCTGCAAGTAGAGCTCCCAAAAGAGTGGTTTTCGGCAGGGCTCTTGTGGGTACAAGCTAAATGGTTTGTCCAGTTGTGGGGGCAGCCGTACTGGAGGTTTTTGGTCAGATATGACTTTTGATGTCTTGGAACGCAGTTTTCGGCATTCAGCATCCCAGAACAAAGTCCCCATGCCCTTTTTTCCATTAGGCGCGGAGAATGGACGGCTTTCCCTGACAGGTTGGAGATGAACCGTCGAATGTATGCCAATCCTTTCCTTGAAGCCTTTTAACTGTCTCAGGGTTTTTTTGGGGATGGCCATTTCTAGGATAGCCTTGACTTTGATAGGGTCAAGCTCTATTCCGCTTTGCCGAGCTACGAATCCGAGGAACTTACCCGATGATAGCACCGAAGAAGCATTTTAAGGGATTCATTCGCCGTTTGTACCGCGTAGTCGGAGGAGTAGACTTCTCGAAGATCTTTGAGATGGTCTTCTTTCTTATTTGCTTTTGACGGCGAGGTCATCAACGTAGCATTCGACCGTCTTATGCTGCATATCTTGGAATATCTTCATCATAGCCCTCTGATATGTCGCACCAGCATTTTTCAGACCAAATGGCATTACAGTGTAACAATACACACGCCAAATGGGGTCCGAAATGATGTGTGTCTTTCATCTTCAGGATGCATTTTTATCTGATTGTACCCAGAGAAACCATCCATGAATGTCATCCGCTCGAATCCACAGGTGTTGTCGATCATCACCTCCGGTATGGGGAGCGGAAATTCATCTTTAGGACATGCATTGTTCAGGTCTCTATAATCAATACAGACCCTAATCTGCCCATTTTTCTTTGTCACTGGGACGATGTTGGCCAACCATTCAGGATGCTGTTCCTCGCGGATGAAGCCAACGTTTTTGAGTTTCTGAACTTCTTGTTCAATTTTGTCCATTATGTCAGGACGAAATCTTCTTTGGCTTGTTTGACAGGCTTGATATCTTTTTGTAGATTGAGTTTGTGAACTGCTTATTTTGGGTTCTAAACCAGGCATTTTCAGCTAAGACCATGCAAAACAATCAACAAACTCACAAAGAAAAGCGATATACTCGGGTAACTCATATCCTTCATATTCTTGCTTATGAATAACAGGACGTGGGCTATCTGGCGTTCCCAAGTCTATCTTTTGAACAGAATCTTCGTTGGAAGACTTGAAGGTGGTTCCTCCATAATATTTTTCGGAGGCTTCCAACTCAACAAGACCTTCCGGAGTTTCAAAGGTATTCTCAGACCAAGGCTGTGCTTCTGACCATGGGTCTTCTTGATCAACACTCTTCTCAAGACTCGCTATGAGATGGTCCCAATCACCTGTTGAAACTGGATCGAAGTACACTTCTTTTGGAGATGATGGTTCTTCTGGACCAGAAGACTGTGCATCTGTATCCATCGGACAATTCATCTTCATCATCAGAGAAATCGTACCAATTGGGGAGCTTCCTGGGTCCTTGACGGGTAACTCTTCAAAGAGATATCCAGGGGGATCAATATCTTCACAGACATGAGATGTTGAGGCTTCGTCGGCAGACGACTTTTGTAGCCTTTGGGTCAACTGTCTCATGGGAGCATCAGGGTCGGTAGCCCAGTCCGTATGAACTTTTCTATATGACGATAGAGTTTCCAATCCTTCTGCTGGGCCTTTTGTCAGGGTGGGCTCCAATGGTACGAGAATACCGGTGGCCACCTCCCAAGGCCGATTGGATTTCGAGCGTTATAGCCCATTTTTCCCTTCATGATAGCTTGCGCCATTGGACTATACAAGGATAGTTTGTGCCATACCTTCGTTTTGGAAAGGCTCAAGCGAAGAGTTGATGAAGAAGCTGCCGACCTGTGGAAAAAGATCGAGCATTTCTTCTGGTGAGGTTGTCGAACAACGAAGGAAGCTGATGCTGGTCGTCTATGCCAGCAGGTGCTGTCCAATGGAGTGAGACAGGTTGAGCTGCGAGTATCAGCTTGGCTTGACGACGTGTCGTCTTCTGTCTCTGAATCCGAATCTGTGTCTTGCATAATAGACACAAAGGAGATGACAAACTTGCCCCCGGGCTTTTGTTTGGTCTTCTTTGCCTTGGTAGTATCACCAGCGGCTTTGAAGACTTGAGAGAGACAACAAAAGGAGATTGGTTGAATCTCCTCGGTTTTGCTGGACTGGTTGATTTTCTCCGGTGATTGCTGAGGAGCTTGCCTTTATCTTTCTGGAGACTTTCGGTAAAGGATCTGTTTCTTTCTCCTTTTCTTCGTTTTCATCTTTGTACATCTGCGAGTCTGCAAAATGGACTTCTTTGCCTTTGAAAGGCTTTTTGTCCGCAAATACCGATGTACCAAGCCGTCGTTGCCAACAAACTTGATGCACTGATGAAGAGTTGAAGGAACAAACACCACTCTCGTGTATCCAGGGGCGTCTGAGAAGGATGTTGTAGCATGAGGGGGTCTTTATTGCATATACAGTGACTTCAGAGATAAGAATCACCGATTTGCAACTTGAACTAATCTTGCCCGATAGCCTCTGAGTGCTTCCATCGTATCCAAGATAGACACGGATGTGTGACTCAGCTTGCCTAGGCGGGATGCCTAGCTCTTCGAGTGCGAAGGTAGAGATGAGGTTAAGGGCAGAACCCGGATCGATCTGTACTCTGTGTATCAGGCATCTCTTTGATATACCTGTAAAGTATAAGGGCCGGTTGTGCTTTGTTTCGCCTAGTAGGAGGTCTTCCTTAGATGAAGGCGATAGTTGCACTTGCCTGCTTTTTGAACTGAGAGGCAATCATTGCAAGATCCCTCTCTTCTTCTTTTCTCCTTTTGAGGAGGTAATTTGATTTTTTAACCCTATAGTCCATTTCAATTTGTAGGACTTGTGGGGGCATGCTTATCGACATCCACATTCAGTCTTTGCAGGTTCTGAAATGAGACTATCACGAGTTTTGGGGAGACATTCGTAATAAGTCTAGGATGTGCAGACGTGCAGGTATGTGTCTAAAGTGCTCAATCAAGTCATACTTGAAAGCCTCCTTAGGGCCTGCATTCTCATTATTGTTGCCACTGGGGCGCTTACATTCTGTCCGAAGGATTTAATAAGAAGAAGAAGTTAGATTGTAGTTTTTGTGGTAATCCGGCCAGAGCGGGTACCTTACCAACCTTCGAGAGCTTCTGGAGCGGTTCTTCATTCGGAAGTCCACCTCGGGATTGAGGGCTGATCTTTTCAATTTGCTGAAGATGCTTCCGTGTCAACATTACCATCCTCAGTGATTGCATTGCATGGGGCATTTTCCGGGAACAAGTCCTGAACAGCGTCCAGCAATTTGGTCTTCTTTGTTTACAATTTCATCGTCAGACATCACCCATGAGGTTTGGGCATCTGGGACCAGTTTGACTGGGTAGACTTCATCGGTAGAGACGTCTTAAGGTAGTCAGCCAGAAGAGGTCTGTACTCTGATGTGACAGTCTCAGAAGACGAAGTTGAGAGGCCATCTTGAGGCAGTAATATCAGAGGATATACTACCTGATGTAGTATGGGAGTTTTGTGGCCTCGGCAGTGAAGCTCAGAGGCGCTGTCGTTGAACTATCGCATTGCAGCAATAGAAACGTCTCTGGAACGGATTGTTGGGAGTCGATCCATCCTCTGATGTAAGCGGATCATCCACCCAGCAGTTTTCTTCATTTTCAGGAGTTATGGAGGGACTCCTGTAGATTTTCCGGGACCACCGGTTCTGGATTGCGATGAAGCTGATTTGATGTGATCTTGTCCTTGCTCTATGGCAGACGCTGCAAGATCCTTGCATATTCTTCGAGATCAGGCATAGTAGCCAGATCTTCTTCTTCATCTACTCCTTGTGGTTCCTCCTGATCGGGTTCTACCGGAGCATTGGCAGGTGCTGTGTCAACAGCATTTTCTTGAACAACCTCTTGGTCTCCTTTCATCATAAGAAACCAAAGATCCCTGTGTTGTGGTTGTAAAAAGGGTTATACCAGATCAACCGGCATGAGGTGGGATTCGGGATCCATTCCTCGTCGACGAGGTATTCTCTGTTTCGAGGGATTCCTCCATTCATCGGTGTCACTGGTGGTGTCACTGGACTCGGACCCATCCATGGGGAATCCAATACTGAATTGCAAGAGTATAATGCCCCTTGCATGTCTTCAGTCTTTTAGTAGTAATGGCATGAAATCACGAAGGGTGAATTTCCTTGCCGGCCTCGAAGTCTCGGAAGGAGACTTTTCTGCTGCCCTAAGTGAAGGGGTAGGGGAAGTTTCTGTCTTTCAGGAACTTCTTGTTTTGGTTGAGCTTTCTCCTGCTGTTTAAGCTTGCGGAGTTGTCTCCTGGCTTGCCTTCGCTGTCGAGCGGTCAGCTTTGTTTTGACGATCTCCCAGTTTTCATCTTCCAGGAGATCGGGATGTACCCATATGGGCTGTCCATCTGGGGTTGGGCAGCGGGACTAGCTCTTGGGATGTTTGAGCCATTTTTATCACCTTGAAGGAAGTAGTGACCTTCTTCTTTGGTGACTTTTGTGTTTGTCCATACGACACCATGTTGACGGAGGCAGACCATAGTTTTTTGTCAAAGGTGATGACTCCGTTTTTCCACATCTCGTTGATCTTTTCTCTCACAACGAAGCATTGGTTGAGAGGATGCGAGATCATCTGGTGGTATGGGCAGTACCGGGGATCGTTGGTTTTGCCAACATCTCCTGGTCTTTTGGGTTCAGGCAGGGTGAGCTTCCCGTTTGCCAAGAGAGCCTCGAAGATTTCTTCGACATTCTTCATCGAACGGGTATTTCTTTTCTACTCGTTCTTTGAAGGCATCAGAGAGTTCAGGTCTCTTACCTGCACCTTTGTTTTCAGCTTTCTTTTTGTGGCTGCGGAGCTGACTTGGTTTGCACATTGAGAACCTCCTTTTTCTTTTGCTTCGAGGTTGCAATGGCGGTCGGCTCTTTCTTTGATGATTTCTGACTGCTGAGGTCTTTGATCACCGTCTCAGCCTCCATTGATGCTTCTAGGAGTTCTCCCAGATTCTTTGATTTGTTGCCGATAATCATGGAGCGTATCTTTGCTCTCATGTTGTTACGGCAGATGTCGACCAGCGACGCTTGTGGCAGTACGTCTGAACATTTGTACGCCATTGCCTTTCCACTTGTGAATGTAGTCGTATGTCGACTCATTCTCTCCCTGTTTTAGGCTGCAGAGTTGAGCCATAGTCACAGGATGATCCTCACCTTGAAGTGAGTTAGGAAGCGTGTCTCCATCATGGCCCAGTTTTGGATAGAGTCCTCCTGAAGAGTGGAGTACCAATCAAAGGCCGTACCTTTTAGGGTACTTGCGAAGAGACGGATCTTGAGGGCGTCTTGATCCGCGATGGCTCCCGTCAGGATCTTGAAATGGATGACATGTTGTCTGGCCGAGCCCTTCCCCGTATATGTTTGGAGAGTGGGCTGTTTGAATTTGGTAGGAAACGGTACCGAGTCCATCCATAAGGGATATGGCGGTTTGATTCCGCGTTCCTTTAGTGCATCCTCTTCCTTTGCTTTGGTGAGGATATCGTCAACGTCCTTTTTGGTAAGGGCGCGTGACTCATTCACCTCCTCCTCGTGGTGACTTGGAGGAGTTTCATTATTCAGTGGACGTTGGAGGGTAAGAAGTAAGTTCTCCATGAGAGCTTCTATCCTCTGTTGTCCTTGCTCCAGCGGCGGAGGCTGCTCAGCATTTGTGACTAAGACGTTCATCTTTCGAGAGTCGAATGAGGATATCGTCTTGGTGACTAAGCTGGAGCTCATTCTTTTGGATGAAGAGCTCGAAGAGTTATTGCTCCGGTGTCCTTGACTTGAAGGAGTGGGAGAATCTTCTCTATGTCTTCACGCCCGGGAGACGCTGCGAGTCACCAGTCGCTTGACATGGATTTTTGTTGCTGACTTCTGGCGCCTTCTGGTTTTGCCAACCATATGGACAGTAGCAACTTGGTTGGGTGCTTCTTTTTCGACCCATTTTTGAGAGACCTGGAGCGTGGAGTGCTGGGCTCTTTGCTTCTCTAGTCTCTTTTGCCGATACGCCGCGCGGCGACGCATACGACGAGCGATTTGAGCTTCAGTTAGCTCGGGCTGTTGCTCTAGCCACGAAGGAGGTGGTCCTCGCGCGCAGCAGCCGAGCTTGTCTTCTTTGTAATTTGGCAAGGACAGGATCCGGACGCGGTCCTTAGCCTGTCGCAGCGAAGCTTTAAATTTGGCGAGCTCGGCCCCTGTTGAGATGAAGGGCCGAGTTGCAGGAATACAGGCCTTGACAGGTTCTCGCTGAGGCCTGATGATGCATGACTTGACCCTGGGCTTATAGGAATAAGCCGGCTCGTGCTGAGTGAATTTTGTTTGGTGGAGGGCTGGTTTCTCCTCTTTCGTGTACGAGAGAGGGTAGAACCGGTTCTCCTTGAGCGGGGCCAGGTGTGCTGGCCTTGAGGTAGACCTGGTTTCTTGCAGGCTGAGGTTTCGCGAGGTTGTCGCGGGCTTCAGTCTTCTTGACGGTTGCCGCTGGTGTCACGGTAGTGACGCGCCCAGGGGCGCTTCTTTACTTCTTGGCAGGAGTTGTTTCTTCTGCGGGAAGTGGGAAAGGTCCCAGCGACCCGAAGACGATGGACCGGGGAGAGGAGGTCGACCCAATGTCTTGTGCGTTACCGAAGGAAGTGACACTTCGGCCGACGGCGAGGCGCTTAGGAGCGCGTTCGTTTTGCTTCTCTTGAAGCATTAGCTGGTACTTGTTCTCGTCGAAGGTGATTGTCAACGAAGCTGCCATGTTAGTTTTGAAAACACCTTTCTGAAACAAGACCGGATCCATTAGTAATCACAAGAATGTGGTGATCATAAATGGAAAAAAACTATGGTTTTTTCTTTTCAATTGGCTCGAGGGGACAAGGCCCGGCCCAAGCAAAATGAAGAAGGCAAAACGCCATAGAGTATACAATTGTTCTAAACGCAAGTGTGAAAGGCTCAGAGTGAGCGTTCCAGTGACTGCTAGAAGCAATTGTGAACCTTAATTTAGATTACAGAGGAGCGAGGCTCACTCGAGGTAAAATGATATAAGGTTGGGAGTACAAATGTGTCGGTCGCGAATACAGTAGACCCAAGAGGGCGTACTAGCACCTCTAGGCACAGATGTTGTAAATCGCATCCTTGAAATGGACACGAGATGGATTTTTTTGAAAGGTTCAAGGTTGGGTTCATAAAGGAGAGCAAATGGCACTCCGATCCGAACACGTGCTCAACATTTCTGCGAGCACAGAGTCCGAAAAGGAAATAACTAGAATTTCTCGAATCTGGACCCAACAATGACGGAAGTTTTTTTTTAGAAAAGTTAGGATCAGATTCATCAAAGAGAGCAAATGACGTTCCAACCCAAACACGTACTCAACATTTCTGCGAGCACAGTAATCCGAGGAAGGAAGAGGTCAAGATTTCTCGACTTTGAACCCAAACGTGACAGAAGTTTTTTTTTTTTTTTTTTTTTTTGAAGATTTTTTTTTTGAAAGTCAGTATTGGATTCATCAAAGAGAGCAAATGATGTTCCAATCCAAACACGTGCTCAACATTTCTGCGAGCACAGAGTCTGAAAAGGAAGAGATCAAGATTTCTCAAATTTGAACAAAAATCGACGATTTTTTTTTTTTTTTTAGGGTTTGAGAATACATCGAGTTCTCACGATTCGTTCTTATGAAACCAATGTTGATAGACCAGCCCCCAGGTAAGGGTAGGATTACTTAATGAACCCGTTTGGAGAACCCTTACCTAGAACAGCCTAGCTGTCTCCAAACTCTGGACAAGGCTTTTCTTAGATCAACCTCGATTAAAGAACGCAATCGATAAAACTTTCGTGTTCTCAAATGCTCCCCTCTTTTTTTTTATGGACTCATCAGAGAGAGCGAATGGTCCGTTCCCAATCTGAACAGGGGCTCAAACAATTTCTGCGAGCCCTAAGTCAGAAAGGAAAAGAAAACCAAAATTTCTCAAATTTGGATCCAAAAGAAAGAAGATTTTTTTTTTGGAAAATCTGACAAGTTTGAAATCAGATTTTTTTTTGATGGATTCATCAGCGAGAGCGAATGGTCCGTTCCCAGTCTGAACAGGGGCTCAAACAATTTCTGCGAGCCCTAAGTCAGAAAGGAAAAGAAAACCAAAATTTCTCAAATTTGGATCCAAAAGAAAGAAGATTTTTTTTTTTTAAATCTGACAAGTTTGAAATCAGATTTTTTTTTTTTTTGAACTCGTTAAAGAGAGCAAACGGTCCCTTTCCCAATCTGAAAACGTGCTCAAACATTTCTGCGGGCACTGAGTCTAAAAGGGAGGAGATCGAGATTTCTCAGATCTGAATTCAAAGAACAAGAGAAGATTTTTTTTTTCGAGAAGGAGAAAGATTGGAAATAGACTTAAAGAAAGAAATTTCCAAAAAAAAATAAATAAATCCCATCCCATGTTTTTTTTATGCAAGATTCAACATTGGCCACCAACTAGAAAGGTGACAAAGAATCTAAGTTCATGTTCTCAAATGAACGTGTCCCACCGGGTGTGCCAGCTTGATGGACCCGATTCTTCCCTCTCTCCCGCTGCCTCCGCCCCGGGTCTTTCGGGGTGCGGCGGAGGGGAGGAGAAGAAAAGATATGGGGTATCAACATCTTTCTTTTTTTTGTACGGGTATGCCAATTTCACTTTTCTACTTGGAATTTAGAAACGGTGATCCAAAGATCCACCTTCACAAGTAGAAAGGGGAAATGAAACTTTTTCTAGTTTCTCATTGCACGCATATTTTAAGAAAAGAGACAAAAGGGTTTTTTTTTATATGCCGTGAAAGGCGATTTCATTTGTTTGCCGTAAAAGGAGATTTTGCCGTAAAAGGCGATTTACAAATCTTATCTATCATGAAGGACAAGAATTGTGATTTTTGTCTCTAAAAGAAAAATAAAGTACAATAGAAATCAAGAAAAGGAATCTGACTTCTCATTCGATTGTGGGGACACGTTCAGATCGACGGTCGCGAGTCATGTATGGGCTCCTCCGTCGTCCATGCAGATGAGAACACGATGCTTGGATTCTTAGCTTGGCTTTTTAACCTCAGATTTTTAAAGGACAAAGACCAAGAGAAGGTCTTATATCCGATAAAAAGCTAAGTAAATGGGCTGAAAAGCCACGTTTTAGCCATGTTGGTAGAAGAAGGGAGGTCCTTGGGGCGGTGGCCCCCCAAGGGTGCTTCAATCACCTTTTGGTGGTCTTTGCAGCAGAGTTGCAGGGCCTTTGGATTTTCCGGGCAATTCTCTGGATTCTTTTTTCCGTTCTTCGTCTCTCTTTTTTCTGATCTCTTTTCCCTTTGGAATGCCCTCCTATTTATAGGCCTTTGGTAGCCATTTAGGAGGGTTTATGAGCATTGAATGCATTAATGCTCATAATGGGAGGAGTTACAAGTTTTAAAGTATTTGTTTTGTAACTCCTTTTCCCTTGAATCTGATTGGACGATGGAGAATAATGAGCTTTTAATTGCCTTTAATCCCCATCATGGGAGGAGTTTCATGGCTTTAATGCCATAAATCCTTTGACTTGTAACTCCCATTTGCTTGCTTTTGATTGGGCCGTCCAAAATAATGAGTTAATGACCGCATTAACTTGTCATAAAACGGATCATTTAACCTCATTAATTGGTCGCCAAGTCGCTTGAAGAGTCGCGGGCCGCGCCGCGTCTTTTGGAATTCTTCTTGCGATGACCGCCGGTGGATCCACATGTTGTTTGATGTCGGATGGCGATGCAATTTCAGACATTGATTAATATCAACGTGCCGGCAACATCTGTCCTGTCGATTTCACGATCGGGCGGGCAGAAAGTGTGCTTTCTTTATCGGCCGGTTGGCGATTTCGAGGCATCTAATGATCATCCAATGATTTCGGCTGAGAATCCGTGATGTTGACGAAGATCGACGGATTTCATGCACGAAAAATCAGATTTTGGAAAAATCACAGGGGCCAATCAACTCGAAACGCGAAAAGGACCCGAAAAAAGGGGTTTCCGGCGACTTTTGGGTCGCCGGAATTCCATGGTCGCCGGCGACCATGGGCCGGCGACCTTGGGCCGGCGACCTTGGGCCATGGTCGCCGGCGACCATGGGCCAAGGTCGCCGGCGACCATGGGCCTTGGGCCCATTTTTTTGCCGCCGTTCGGTCGCCGTTTCTTCGCCGTTTTTCGATCTTTTTTCATTCTTTTTTCTTCTGTAATTTTTATGACATTTCCCCTCATTTATTGGCCTGATTCTCTTAAAGAAAACCCGACGAGAAGCCACGCAAATCGGAGCACAAAGTTTCCTATTTTTCTGGAAAGCCGAAGACTTTGTTGTGCGGTATTGCCGATTTTTTGTCAAGCATTGAAACTAGGCCAAACGATGTCGGAATGACCTGAAATTTGATGTGGAGCTTCTTGAGCAGTAGATAGGACCAACCATAGGCTTTGGTTTGAGTTTTGAAGCCGTTCGGGGTCCCGCAAATTCTTGCCTTAATTTCGCCATGAGAGAAATGCCGAGCTTTGACTTGTGGTCAACCGATGTCCGATTGACCTGAAATTTGACAGGGAGCCTCCTGAGTAGTAAGTAAGACCAACCATGAGCTTTGGTTTGAGTTTTAAAGACTTTTGGGGTCCTGTAAGTGCTCGCCTTGATTTCACCTCGAGGAAAATGCCGAGCTTTGAAACTAGGCCAAACGATGTTCGTTTGACCTAAAACTTGACAGGGGACCTATTGGAGTCATTTTGAGATGATCCATTAGCTCCAATTTAGATGCCATGATTCCGGGGTGCTCCGCCGCCAGTAGGCCTGTTTTTGCTTCCCAAGAGTTGATGAAGGGTCAAACGTTGTCCGTTTGACTTGAAATTTGGCAGGGGGCCTTTTGGAGGTATTTTGAGACCATCCGTAGGCTCTGATCGAAGTTTTGAAGTCTTCGACACTGTCGCTACCGGGAGCTCCTGTTTGGCTATCGGAGGAGTGAAGTTAGGCCAAATGACGTCGAAATGGCCCGAAACTTCATGTGTACCCCTCTTTTAGCTGCTTTGAAGGATCTTGCAGTTTTTGTTTGATTCTGACAAGATCTAGTGCTTGAAGTGGCGCCTTCCTATTTATGGCAGGATGTGGCTCCATGAAGCTTTTGGTGTTGAAGGGACATAGTGACATTTTTGGTGTCAACACTGTTGTTGCTCCGGACGGTTTCTTTGAACTGATGGGGCAGTTAAACCCATAACCAAATGGTATGTGCCCCCACATCTAAAGCATGCTCCACCAATCAGCCTGCATTCATTGGAGTTATGTCCCGTGCCGCAACAAACACATTGTTTCCTCCGTTGTTGCTGTTAATTCTATTATGGCTGTTGATCTTGACGTTCCTCTTATGCGATTTGTTCCTTTGTTGGTCCTGTCCCTCGTTGTTCTTTTTAGTTTGAGGGTAGTTCTTCTGTCGTTTTTCCTTAATCTCGACAACAAATTTTTCATCTTCCTCTCAGCCTAGTAGGCTTGCTCCACTGCATCATCAATAGTAGCAGGGTATTGTGAAGTCACCTCCCTATGCAGTATGGCCCTTAGACCTCTAATGAGTCTTTTCTTCCTCTTCTCATCCGTATCCACTGGTTCCTTAGCAAATCGGGATGGTCTGTTGAACCGGTGGACGTAATCCCTGATTGATAGTTCTCCTTGTTTGAACTGTTCAAACTCTGTGAATTTCTGTTCCTTTATGTGCTCCGGGACAAATTTCATATTGGATTGCTTGGTAAACGTCTCCCAGGCTTTGGCATGTTCGATTGTGCAGTATGAATCTGGAATAGTCTTCCACCAGGTTTTTGCTACACCTCGAAACATATAAGTAGCGAAAGAAACCTTCTTTCGTCCAGTGCATAGGAAAACATCGAAGAGCCATTCCTTAGCACATCGAAAGAAACCTTCTCAATCTACAAGAACCATTCAACAGAATGCAACGGGTCCTCATTCTTGTGAAATTCCTTAGCACCTCATTTGATGAATTTCTTAACCAAAGTGTTGGGGTCTTGTTCACATTGACCACCAATGACTATCTGGGGAGCTAGTTGTTGCTGCCTCTGCATAATTTCTATGAACTATGCCCTGAACTGGGCATTCTCCTCATTGATCTTAGCTTGTTGCTCAATTTTTTATTGTGCGAGGCTAGTTTGGGCCTCATGTTGCTTGTCCATATTCTCATTCTGAGCCTTCTGCTGATTGGTAAACGCTTGCAACAGCGTATTAAAACGTTCGTCACTCGCAATACTATTACTATGGTTAACACTGTTGCGACCTCGTCCTGACATCTTCACGGAGAAGCAAATGTGAGACATAGCATGGTAACAAATATATTGTTGGAAGTAGGTGGGCCTCATGGATAGGTTTCAAAAACTTTTGATCCACTTAATGCAGGGATCAAGTATCCATAAGGCTACAAAACCCAATCCAGGATCCAAGACCTCAAACTCAGAAACCATGATCAGTAGAACACTATCTCCAAGATAGAAAATAGCAGCCAACAAGCAACCACAATATCCACAACATACAAGGAAGTAGATAATACCTTGTGTCAAACCCCAACCCAGGATTAACCCAATAGTGTTTTTTTAGTGTGTGCTTAGTCTTAATCGGGTTTAGTTACCGCTGCCGGTCGACCGGGCTCGCTGTGTAAGGGGTCGACCGGCCAAGGGCCAGGTCGACCGGGCCAACTGAAATTTCCCTTTTTGGGAGGATTTTTACCCATTTATATATTCTTTTAAAATTTGAAAACTAGGCTATATTAAGGACTTTAACTTGACATTGTGTAATTGGAACTCTAAGATATGTACCAACTTCGGAGACACCAATCCTTGTACAGAGTCCCAATCACACAAGGGTCAATGAATAGCCTTAGCATGTACTTGATGAAATTATCGTGTTTTGAACATTGGTCTAATACAACAAGTAATATCATGTACTCGCTTTGAAGTCAAGTTTTAAGCTCGTTCTAAGATTTGTTTCAAGTATTAAATGGGGATCATTTCTTAAGTTGTGAGCATATATATTATGCATTTTGCTAGCCGTGCTGTGTCTCGTTTTGACAAGTGATTTCCCCTTTTAGTCAGACGTGTTTGTATCGCGTGTTTTATGCATTCATGAATTCAAGAGAACACCACAGAGCTTGGACTGCCCTTTCAGTCTGATCCACTGTCCAGGGGTCCTTAAACATGTGGACTATCTACAGATTAGTCGTGTATTTATTACACATCATGTGTGTTCGGTTCCGCGGCCGGAATCACATATTCGTGGGAATCGTGTCATGTTATATTATGTATAATCGTGCTTGTCATGCGTGCTTACTCTTTTCATTATAAATGATAGAGAAAGGATGGGCTCTTTGTGGATTTACAATTCATGATATATTATGTAAGCATGCTAGTTTGTCATAAATTTTGAAATGTTCTTCAGTCGAGTATTCATTCTTGGTTTAATAATTGTTCTATATGTTTTCGATTAAACATTCTTATTCATGCTCTAGCCTAAATTGATTTTTTGCCAAACTGTTGTGTTTGATGTTGTATTTTTGGTGCCCAGGTGCAGGAGGTTTTCCCTTTGAGGAGGAGTGCCAGGAGGAGGCTGTTGAGCCTACCTCAGCTCGTGAGTGGCAACCCGACGACGTCATCTAGACGTCGGGATGGGTCATGAGTTCCGATATATCACTTTTTGGGCTTTATGTACTTTTGGTATTGTATTGGCCTTTGTTGGCCTCTTATTTTGGATTGTAACAACTTAACATACTATGTTAACTTTGTAACTTGAACTATTATGGGAATGCCTTGTTATGTCTCCATTATGATATTTTAGTCTCGATGACATTTATGTTCATATTCTGTCAGGATTTATTATGATGTGATTTGCTACACGCTTCCGCATATTTGATCATGTGAGTTGGTTTACCGTGTCCTCGGAACCCTCACCGCAGGAACCTGTGGGAGATTTAATCATCTTACAATCACTAACCACAGTCGCGACGGGCCCGGGTCTCGGTCCGGGGTCGCGACACCTTGGGAGCTTGGTTGTGCTCTAATGGAGAAGTTGACAACTTGATAGATGAAGAACACTTTCTTAGTGGCAAATTAGGACCACCAAGACCTAATTGTCTTCCATGCTATAACCCGTATCAGATCTCTTTTCCTAAGGAGAATGGTGGGTTCTCCAAAAGAAACCAACTAGAAGCTCTAAAGGAAACGGAAAGAGAAACTAAAAGAAAGGAGAGAAGAGAGAGGCGTGTGCAACTCTTGCACAATGGTGGGTGTGAATTTCAAAGCATGGATTTAGCATAAGACGTCCACCTCCCTTTCCTCCTCTTTTTGCAGCACTAATGCAATGTCGCGACCCCGAACCGGGTAAGCAGGCCTAATCCGGGATCGGGATTAATATTTGGGATGTATGATGGATGCCAATACTATGAATTAATTTTTAGATCAAAACGTATACGAGTCCACAAAAGATGTCACTCGTACACGCGATTTCCCACAAGTGTCTGCGGTGAGGATATCACATCGACATGAATATTTCTTTTAAGTGCGGAAGGTGTAGCAAATCTAATTCATACATTCATGTCCAAGATATCAAGATTAAAACATATTTAGAACCAGTACCAAAATGAGCAATGATTATTAGCCATTTTCTAAAAGAAAGTTAAAGTTTACATCAAGACCATTTAATTACATTTCCCCAAAAATAGAGGCCAACAAAGGCCAATATAAACAAAAAATCAAGTTCCCAAAAGAATGGTTAATCCTAACCCAAAATGTTACGTAGCTAGGACACCCAAATGTCTAAACGACATCATTGGCGTGCCACTCAACTAAGCGCTGCGGTTCTCTGACCGCCTCCTCATGCTCCTCCTCGGGATAACCGACAACGGGACCTGATTACCAAAGCAAATGGTCAAACACGACGGTTTGGTAGGTGGGTGAAAAGACATATCAATAAAAGAAATTACCTTAAAGAACATTTAAACCTGTTAAAAAATAAATTTCATAAAATAGAAGGATCATCCATTCAAAACATATATGCAATTTAAAACAAGTAAGGCATCCAAGGAATTCGAGAAACAAGCAATATGGAAACCACACAAAGCTAAGTCCTCTATCACCGAAGTGACGTGAGCATATCGGGATGTTGACCTCAGTCACCGAAGTGAGGAGATGCAACATAAGTAACATATACATGTACACAATAATAATACGGGACATGACCACGGTAGCGAACCGGGCATCGGGAACCACAGTAGCAATCTGCGGCATCGGGACAAGACCACGGTAATAACTGGGTAGCGGGATCCAAACTGCAGCTAGCGGGACGGGAGGGGGATCTCCAAGTAGGTGGATCAGACCAACAAGGTTATCCAAGCTTAGTGGTGCTGACTCATAGGTCAAATAACGAAAATCAAGTCACATACAAAATACATATGATGCACTTACATAAACGGGCGGGACGGGGTGCTCAAAGGCATGGATATCATTTCAAATAAGAAGTGCATATCGGGATTGGCAAAATACTACAATAGTAGTTTCTGTATTTTCGGGAATGAAAAATCATAAATCATGAGTTTTCGAGACAAGTATCGGGATTCAAAATTGATCAAGGTGAATAAGGGTCTCGTATGTCAAATTCAATAAAAATTGGTACTCCTTGAGTTTGGAGACATCCTGGGCTCTTTGTACACTTTAGGATTTTCAAAACTTCAAATGAAAGCTTGTGATTTGGTTTCTTTCACCAATGGTTGTTAAACAATGGTTATAAGTCTTCCCATCACAATAGGGTTCCCAACAAACACCTCTCAATCTTTTAAACATTTCATTTTTGCTCATAGAATAGTCCCAGGTGAACAGTGATCATTGCTCGAGCGGACAAGACGTTCGCTCGAGCGACGAGCTCTCTGGAATTGTTTTCTGGGAGGTTTGCTCGTGCGGATAACGGGTTCACTCGAGCGGACATGTTGGCTCAAGCAAACACGAAGTTCGCTTGAACTAACAAGGTTCTGTGAGGATCCTGGGAGAGTTCACTCGAGCGAATGATGGGTCGCTCGAGCGAACCTGTTTGCTCAAGCGAACAAATAGATCGCTCGAACTAACAAGGTTCTGTGAGAGCTCTGACGTGATCTTGGGAATGTTCGCTTGAGCGAATGTGGGGTTCGCTCGAGCAAACTGTCTACTGGAATGGTTCAGAGCATGTTCTAGACACTTTGCTGGAGCGCCACCAGGTTCGCTCGAGCGAACTGCCCAGAAATAGGTTTCGGGACAGTTCTGCTCCCTTTCATTTCCACTTCTTACAAGCTCCTTTGAGTCCCATTTCTTCATCAAATTGAGGGGCTCAAAACCTCCTTTAAACCCCCTTGAAAATACCATCAAATCTCTAAAAATCATTCAATCCAATCTCCTTCTTCTTCACCTCATTCAACCAAAAGAGATAAAGAAAGGAAACCACCATTTACAAAGATTCATTTGTGCTACAATCAAGAAATAAATGAAGGCTATAGATCGACTTTTCCAAGACAATAAATAAACTATCAAGAATCATTAATGTGCATTTATTTCAAATCAATGCAAGTAAATGAAAGCATAAAAGAGATAATGAAACCATCAACATTGCTCATAAAAACCATTCAATGCTTAAAATATCTAATCATCCACTTGCCTTTGGTCTCTCATAAGCAATCCATGCTCTAAACAAGCTTTCCAAGCCAAAGGTTCAAGCTACAAGAAAAACCCGCAATACAAACCTTAAAATGGTTCAAAACAATGAAGAAGAAGAGAGAATTGACAATAATATTGAAAATGGAGCTTCTCAAGGACTAGATGTCAAACCCCAACCCAGGATTAACCCTATAGTGTTCGCTTAGTGTGTGCTTAGTCTTGATTGAGTTTAGTTATCGTGGGTTAGAGTATGATTAGTTTTAGTCATGGTTTTTAGCTTTGGGGGAGTTCGAGAACGTTTAGTGTGTACTAGGCTCACTCAGGAAGGCCTGGGTGTACGTGCAACGTGGGAAGATCGTGTTTGGTTTTGTGTTAATCGTGATTTTCATTTCATTTGATTGGTTTTATGATTATGTACAACTTTCGTGTTTAGCCCATTTGTGTTTGAAGCCCAGAAACTCAAGTTTTGGACCAAAAGGGTAAAATAGCCTTTTCACACTCAAATCTGGACACAATTTTCGAGATCCCAAAACCATGTCGAAAATATACTTTTTGGAAACTAGATATTTCAAGGATCGTTTTATCCTTCTTCGTCAACTTCATTTGAGGCCCACAAGACCATGTTTTGACTCATGCAAGATTGGCACTAAAGGGGACCCACTTGTCTAGCACTTAAGCTACTTTCCCCTCTTTCTCTCCTCATTCCACAAAAATCCTGCAACTCTCTTGACCTAGATTGGAAAAAACCTCTTTTTCCCCTCTTCTTCTCTTCTTGAATGCAAGAGCCATGAGTCTCCAAATGAAATTCTAAAACCACCATCTTCTTCCTCTCAAGACAAGCTTTCCATCTATACCATTTTCTTGAAGTTTCCTTGTGGGAAGGATCTCCATTTTCTTCTTCATTTCTTGTTTGGGCACCTCTAGGTAAGAGCTTCAACCCATCTCTTTAATGGAGTTTCTTCTATTCCTAAAGATCGTGTTTTTCTAACTTGTAGCACCTATTTTGAAATGGGTTGCTTGGTTGTATTTTTGGGTGAGTTTTTGAATGGATTTCATGGGTTTTTGTAGTTCTTGGCTTTGGTTAGGAGTGCTTGAAGAAGAATCTTGTTTTCATTTGGCTAAGGCAAGTGATCTATTTAAGTTGTTGTGCATATGGGTTCATGGACTTGTTATTTGGTATTAATGTTTTGATTTACTAGGTTTTCATATTATGATCTTATTCTTGAGAATGGCAAGCATGCCTAATAGCCTTCCAAACATTTAGATTTCATATCTTTTAATCAAGTCTTGCTTTTGTTGAAGTTTGGATTTGTTTTGATAAGAAAGGGTTTCAAGGGTTTTGAAATGGGTTGCTATGTTAATGACTTGTTTAAGTATGAAATATATGCCCAATGTGAGCCTTGATAGCATGTTACATTCATGTATTTAGTTGCTAATTAGGTTGGAAAGATTGTAGAAAAGGAAGGAAGGAAAGGATGGACCAGTGCACTGCAGAAATCAGAACTGGGTTCTGATTTCCGCAGTTCACGCGGTCGACCGGCCAAGGGGCGCGGTCGACCGGGGACACTGCGATTGGTCCCAGTTGGATGACCTGCTGCACTGCGGGATTTCCTGTTCCTGCAGTTCACGCGGTTGACCGGCCAGGGGGCGCGGTCAACCGGCGACACAGGGTCAGGTTCTCTGGAACCTGACAAAAACACAGTTCATTGAATTAAAGTTACGACTCTGAGTCGACCGGGACTTGGCCGGTCGACCGAGCTCACAGTGTACACGGTCAACCGGCCAAGGGCCAGGTCGACCGGGCACACTGAAATTTTCCCTGTTTAAGATGAGTTTTGCCCATTTGCATGTTCTTTTAAAAAATTGAAAACTAGGCTATATTAAGGACTTTAACTTGACATTGTGTGAATGGAACTCCATGCCATATACCAACTTCGGGGACACCAATCCCTGTATTTTAAATATAGAGTTCCAATCAACCAATGGTCAATGAATAGCCTAAGCATGTACTTGATAAAATTATCGGGTTTTGAGCATTGATTTAAGATCGCAAGTTATACCGTGTACTCGTTTTGAAATCAAGTTTGCAAGCTCGTTTTAAGATGTGTTTCAAGTATTAAATGGGGATCACTTCTATAAGTTGTGAGCATATATATTATGCATTTTGCTAGTCGTGCCTCGTCTTGCCGTGACAAGTGATTTCCCCTTTTATTTTCGATATGTTTGAATCGTGTTTAGCGTGTTTTGTGCATTCATGAAATTAAGTGAACACCACAGAGCTTGGACTGCCCTTTCAGTCTGATCCACTGTCTGGGGGTCCTTAAACATGTGAACTAACTGCAGATTAGTCGTGTATTTATTACACATCGTGCGTGTCCGGTTCCGCGGCCGGAAATCCCGTATTTGTGGGAATCGTGTCGTGTTATATTATGTATATTCGTGCTTGTCGTGCGTGCTTACTCTTTTCATTATAAATGATAGAGAAAGGATGGGCTCTTTGTGGATTTACGATTCATGATATATATATATGTTATGCATTCATGTTAGTTTTTCTTCGATTTAGAAAAGTGTTTCGTAAGTATTGTTTTACGTTCAGTAAAGTACTTCTTTATGTTATCGATTAAACGTTGTTTTACATGCTTTCACTTAAAGTGATTTCTTGCCAAACCGTCGTGTTTGATGCTTGTATTTTGGTGACCAGGTGCAGGAGACCATCCCTTTGAGGAGGAGTGCCAGGAGGAGGCTGTTGGGCCTCCCTTAGTTCGTGAGTGGCAACCCGACGACGTCATCTAGATGTCGGGACGGGTCATGAGAATGGATGGATCACATTTTGGGTTTTGATATTACTTTTGGTATTGTATTGGCCTTTGTTGGCCTCTTATTTTGGGAACTGTAATAACTTAACATACTTTGTTAACTTTACAACTTGAATTATTATGGGAATGCCTCGTTATGTCTTCATTCTGATATTTATGTCTCGATGAAATATATGTTCATATCCTGTCATGATGTATTAAGATGTGATTTGCCACGCGCTTCCGCATACTTGATCGTGTGAGTTGGTTGTTCCGTGTTTGCTTTTCGGAACCCTCACCGCGGGAACCTGTGGGAGGTTAATCAATCTTTCAAATAATCATCACCACCACCCATTAATGCCGCGGCCTCGTTCCGGGGTCGCGACACTAGAAAAACACATATCTAAGAGATTAAAGAAAGAGCTTACTTGTAGAGTCTCCAAATGGAGAGAGCAAGGTCATAGGGGATCTTGAAAATGGAGATTTTCTTCAAAAATGGTGTCAAGATGAAGCGTTCAATGAAAGGAAGAGGATGGTGATCTCTATTTCTCAATTTGAGCAAGGTTTGGTTGTGCTTTGATGATGGAAAGCAAGAAGAAGAGGGAAAGTGAAGAAAACCCTAGCTTAGAAAGAGTTGTGCTAGAAAAGGAGAAAGGAAGAGGAGATGGGTTCCTTATATAGGGGAGGGGAGTGGGCTCCACCCCTTAGGAATCTTGGAAGGTTGAAATAGTAGTTTTCGGGACCTCGGGTGAAATCGACGAAGAAGGAAGAAATGATTGTCGAAATTTTATTTTTCAAAAAGTATATGTTTCACGGGTTTCGGGAATATCAAATATTGGGTACAGATTTAGTGTAAAAAGACTGTTTTGCCCTTGAAGCTAGGAAAGTTGGGTTTTAGGATTCGGGACGGGAACGGGATCAATATGAAAGTTGAAGAGATCAACGAGATTAGTAAAACGAAATAAAAACACCAATCATAGAAATCTCGAATAATCCCCCAAGTAAACGCAAAGTCATAAAAGGAACCCCCAAAGGGCCCACTAAACACAAAGGCACTCAACATTCCCCAAAGCTATAACAAAGCTATTCTAAACCCTGTTAGATTGTATGGACTCAATCCATCATATGATGTAATAAACTGATTAATTTCTTTATTTATCAATAATATCATGCTTTCCTTTCATGAGATGAATGATGTTTTACTACTTAATGCACATGACCAATACATATGACATAAATGGTTCATGAGATGAACCGGGTCCCATTAGTATATTAGATGTGATATATGTATATGGATGAGATCCACACACAGGAGACATTTGTCACAAATCTTATACTTAAACTTCTTCACAACCGGTGATGAGACTGGGCATCTCATCTGATAAGGTTGCAGCGCTTTGATCACTATAAGATAGTGTGATTTGTCTCGATCATCAGAATGTAAGATTCTGGACCACGGTGCTGGTACATTAGATGTATTGAAGGACCATGAGATGCACCTTATGGAATACTGTCTCAAGTTTAAGGTTTGCTCTCATAATTCCCTAACAATAGGCTCTCAATCCTGAGACATTGATGAACTCAAGTTTCTATCTATTCATTTGCTTTGAGTCATCAATGAGTGAGGCCAACTGTAGGTCAACACCTCGGTGTCTTGGGTACGTGGTAGTAGGACTGTGGGAACATCCAATGGTCAAGATGGAATCTATCTATATTATCCCCTTGTGCCAATTAATGGATTTATCATTAGTAAGTGAGCACCCATCTCGATTAAGAGTTAATTGGATGGTACTGATGATCACTGTGATTAATTGGGGCTCAAGGATAATAAGATGTGGATTTAAATTGGCGGGACAATATTAGTCCAGTTAATCCATGGATATTGATAGAGGGGCTTAATTGTGGTAATCGGGAAGTTTAGGGTCTTCATTGTAATTTATTCCTAAGACTGGAGTGCAATTGCATTTATATAGTAGTGTTATTTGAAATTAACTGTGGGCCCGGATTGCACCTGAGATGTGGGGTCACGTGTCCCAGTTGGAGCCAGCTTTCTATGGAATCCCTAGTGGTCCCCACGCTAGCCCAAGTTATTAGAAAGATACTAATCCTACTAGAACTCTAAGATGAAGGAATTAGGAAGTTACTATTTCTATTTGAAGTTGGACTTCTAATAGTGGTAATAGTAAGGTTACTAATTTGTGTAGAAGTAAGACTTCTATTTCAATTAGTACAAGAGAAGGAGGTTGCTTAATGCTATAAAAGGAGTAACAAAGGGCTGGGATAGATACAATCTTTAGAAAAACGTCCAGCCCCCTTTGTGCAAGAGTTGCACATACTTCTCTTCTCCTTCTAGTTATCTTCTAGTTTCATTTAGAGCTTCTAGTTGTTTCCTGTAGGAGATCCCACCCATCTCCTATAGAGAAGAGATCTGGTACGGGTCATAGCGTGGAAGGCTAAGAGGGCTTGGAGATCCAAAGTTGTTTTCTTCTCCATCAAAGCACAACCGGACAGCAAAGGTATAATCTGCTTCTCTATCTTTTGTAGATTATATTTGCATGGTGTTGCTTGTATTAATGCTGTACATGGTATATGAGTATGGGGGATTGTATCCTGGATATGGTTAATGGCCTTATGGGCGTTTGATCCCTGATTCAAGTGGGTCAAAAGTTTTGAAATCGCATCCAAGAGGCCCACCTATTTCCAACAGTAAGACCCCGACCCAAGTGACCTCGTTTAGTGCTAATTAAGTCGTGTGTTAGCTCTAAGTGTGTTTAGTGGATTTTGTTTTAGTTGGGTTTGTTGGAAATAGGTGGGCCTCGTGGATGCGATTTCAAAACTTTTGACCCACTTGAATCAGGGATCAAACGCCCATAAGGCCATTAACCATATCCAGGATACAATCCCCCATACTCATATACCATGTACAGCATTAATACAAGCAACACCATGCAAATATAATCTACAAAAGATAGAGAAGCAGATTATACCTTTGCTGTCCGGTTGTGCTTTGATGGAGAAGAAAACAACTTTGGATCTCCAAGCCCTCTTAGCCTTCCACGCTATGACCCGTACCAGATCTCTTCTCTATAGGAGATGGGTGGGATCTCCTACAGGAAACAACTAGAAGCTCTAAACGAAACTAGAAGAGAACTAGAAGGAGAAGAGAAGTATGTGCAACTCTTGCACAAAGGGGGCTGGACGTTTTTCTAAAGATTGTATCTATCCCAGCCCTTTGTTACTCCTTTTATAGCATTAAGCAACCTCCTTCTCTTGTACTAATTGAAATAGAAGTCTTACTTCTACACAAATTAGTAACCTTACTATTACCACTATTAGAAGTCCAACTTCAAATAGAAATAGTAACTTCCTAATTCCTTCATCTTAGAGTTCTAGTAGGATTAGTATCTTTCTAATAACTTGGGCTAGCGTGGGGACCACTAGGGATTCCATAGAAAGCTGGCTCCAACTGGGACACGTGACCCCACATCTCAGGTGCAATCCGGGCCCACAGTTAATTTCAAATAACACTACTATATAAATGCAATTGCACTCCAGTCTTAGGAATAAATTACAATGAAGACCCTAAACTTCCCGATTACCACAATTAAGCCCCTCTATCAATATCCATGGATTAACTGGACTAATATTGTCCCGCCAATTTAAATCCACATCTTATTATCCTTGAGCCCCAATTAATCACAGTGATCATCAGTACCATCCAATTAACTCTTAATCGAGATGGGTGCTCACTTACTAATGATAAATCCATTAATTGGCACAAGGGGATAATATAGATAGATTCCATCTTGACCATTGGATGTTCCCACAGTCCTACTACCACGTACCCAAGACACCGAGGTGTTGACCTACAGTTGGCCTCACTCATTGGTGACTCAAAGCAAATGAATAGATAGAAACTTGAGTTCATCAATGTCTCAGGATTGAGAGCCTATTGTTAGGGAATTATGAGAGCAAATCTTAAACTTGAGACAGTATTCCATAAGGTGGATCTCATGGTCCTTCAATACATCTAATGTACCAGCATCGTGGTCCAGAATCTTACATTCTGATGATCGAGACAAATCACACTATCTTATAGTGATCAAAACGCTGCAACCTTATCAGATGAGATGCCCAGTCTCATCACTGGTTGTGAAGAAGTTTAAGTATAAGATTTGTGACAAATGTCTCCTGTGTGTGGATCTCATCCATACACATATATCACATCTAATATACTAATGGGACCCGGTTCATCTCATGAACCATTTATGCCATATGTATTGGTCATGTGCATTAAGTAGTTAAACACCATTCATCTCATGAAAGGAAAGCATGATATTATTGATAAATAAAGAAATTAATCAGTTTATTACATCATATGATGGATTGAGTCCATACAATCTAACACTTACATGCAACATCCTCTTTACTTACTAATTATTATTAGAAGTCTCACTTCAAATAGGATTACTAACTTTCTATTTCCTTTCCTTTTAGAGTTCAAGTAGAATTAGTAACCATCTAATAATTGGGCTAGCGTGGGGACCACTAGTGATTCCACAGAAAGCTGGCTTCAACTGGGATACCCGACCCCACATCTGATGTGCAATCTGGGCCCATAATTAATTGTAAATAACTCCACTATATAAATGCAACTGAACTCCAGTTTTAGGAATAAATTACATAAAAGACCCTAAACTTCCCTATGACCACAAGTAGGCCCCTCCATCTATATCCATGGATCAATTGGACCTGTCCACTAAATTGGATCCATATCTTATTCTCCTTGAGACTCAATTAATTATAGTGTTCATCGGTACCTATCCAATTAACTCTTAATTGGGATGGGTGCACACTTACCAATGATAAATCTATTAATTGGCACAAGGGATAATGAGGATATATTCCATCTTGACCATTGAATGTTCCCACAGTCCTCCTACAACATACCCAAGACACCGAGGTGTTGACCTACAATTGGCCTCACTCATTGGTGACTCAAACCAAATGAAAGGATGGAAACTTGAGTTCATTGATGTCTCAGGATTATGAGCCTATTGCTAAGGAATTATGAGAGTAGACCTTAAAGTAAAGACAGTGTTCCATAAGGTGCTTCTCATGGTCCTTCAATACATCCAATGTACCAGCATGATGATCTAGAGTCTTACACTCTGATGATTGAGACAAATCACACTATCTCATAGTAATCATAATGCTGCAACCTTGTCAGATAAGATTCCCTATCTCATCACTAGTTGTGAAGCTATTTAAGTATAAGATTTGAGACACATGTCTCCTGTGTGTGGATCTCATCCATACACATGTATTACGTCTAATATACTTTTGAACTCCGGTTCAACTCATGAACCTTCATGTCATTGGTATTGGTTATATACAAGTAAGTAATAAAACACCATTCATCTGATAAAAAAGAAAGCATGATTATATTGATAAATAAAGAAATAAATCAATTTATCACATCATCCACTGGATTGAGACCATTTAATCTAACAATCTCCCATTTGGGCTCAATGCCAGTCAGAGTTGCATCTCATGCCCATCCCGTCTACATGCTGCTTAAAGACTTTGGTGGTCAAATGCTTAGTAAAGGGATCTGCCAGAATGTTTGCAGAGGCTATCTTGATAATTGCAATATCACCTCTTTGCACAATCTCTCTGACCAAGTGATACTTCCTCTGTACGTTCTTTTGGCTCTTATGGCTCCTAGGTTCCTTGGGGGGTGTGATTGCCCCCTGCTGTCACAGTAAACTGTGAGTGGCTGTCACACCAAAGGTACCACTCTAAGTTCTAGAATGAATCTTTTGAGCCATATTGCTTCCTTAGCTGCTTCACAAGCCGCTATAGCATAAACACATACCCAGAGGTTGATATCCTGGAATCTTTATCTGATATGAAGTCAGAATCTATGTAACCGACTGGAATTAACTCATCACTGCTGTAAATCAACATGAAATCTCTAGTCCTTCTCCATCATTTGAGAATACATTTTACAGTAGTCCATGATGGAAATAGGCGGGCCTAATGGACAGATTTTCAAAACTTTTGACCCACTTGACTCAGGGATCAAGTAACTAGAAGGCCGTAAACCACATCCAGGATGCAATCCCTCCGTCTCATCAATCATGTACAGCAATAAAAACAAGCAACACCATGCAACAAAATAATCCACAACTAATAGAGAAACAAATTATACCTTTGGAGCCCGGTAGTGCTCTAATGGAGAAGAAGACTTGCTAGTTGAAGAAACTTTTTCTTTTGTAAGAAACTTCGGATCTCCTAGACCTTTTAGTCTTCCACGCTATGACCCGTATCGAATCTCTTTTCTCAAGAAGACTGGAGGAAACTTTAAGAGAAAACCCTTCAAGAAACTCAAGGAACTAGAAGAGAACTAGAAGAGTATGAGAGATGTGCAACTCTTGCACAAAAGGGGGTTGGGCGTGAATTCCAAGAGAGAGTGGATGTCCCAGCCCCTTGCTCTCCTTTTTATAGCTTTTAAGCAACTCCTCTTATTACTAATTAACTAGAAGTCATACTTCCATAATAATCAGCAACTTTCTCCTTTCTAATTGCTATAGAAGTCTCACTTCCACAACAATTAGTAACCCTACTATTACCACTATTAGAAGTCTCACTTCAAATAGAAATCTAAGCTTTCTAATTCCTTCATCTTAGAGTTCACGTAGGATTAGTATCTTTCCAATAACTTGGCCTAGCATGGGGACCACTAGGGATTCCATAGAAAGCTGACTCCAACTGGGACACCGTGACCCCATATCTCATGTGCAATCCGGCTCCACAGTTAATTGCAAATAACACCACTATATAAATGCAATTGCACTCCAGTCTTAGGAATAAATTACAATGAAGACCCTAAACTTCCAGATTACCACAAGTAGGCCCCTTTATCAATATCCATGGATTAATCGGACTAAAACTGTCCCACAAATTTAAATCCACATCTTATTATCCTTGAGCCCCAATTAATTACAGTGATCATCAGTACCATCCAATTAACTCTTAATCGAGATGGGTGCGCACTTACTAATGACAAATCCATTAATTGGCACAAGGGGATAATGTAGATAGATTCCATCTTGACCATTGAATGTTCCCACAGTCCTATTACCACCTACCCAAGACACCGAGGTGTTGACCTCCAATTGGCCTCACGATTGGTGACTCAAAGCAAATGAATAGATAAAAACTTGAGTTCATCAATGTCTCACGATTGAGAGCCTATTGCTAGGGAATTATGAGAGCAAACCTTAAACTCGAGACAGTATTCTATAAGGTGCTTCTCATGGTCCTTCAATACATCCAATGTACCAGCTGTTAGGGATTTTGTGTATTGCAATTTGATGGATGCATTATCATTTTAATCATCATTTGAATTTTCACACATGCATTGATTTAGAAAATGTTGAAATCTTGATTTACACATGCATTGTTTTTTAGACCTGTAGAACTATTGATTTATACATGTTTTGTTTTTAATCTTGGATGCGTTTAATTTGAAAAAGAAGTTTTATAAATCAAGCTAGCCTGTTTTAAATCTTTCAAATCATTTTAGGCTTTTTATGTTTCATGATTTTAAAAGAACTCTTAGATTGATTTAAATCATGATTCCAAGCTTGATTTAATGGCCCAAAAATCCCCTCAAAGAAATACTTTGAAATATACATTTTTGGGGTTTTTGGTCCCTGGGCCCAGGTCGACCTGCAATGTGCTCGGTCGACCGAGCCCATGGACCCGGTCGACTGCGCACACTGCGGGTCGACCTGGAAAAGAGCCGTTGGGCCTCTTTTTCAAACGGTCAGATTTTTTACCGTTAAGCCCAGGTCGACCGGGGGTCGACCGGGGACACGCCAGAACTGATTTTTTGAGTATAAAATGAGGTTCATTCCTTTGAAAAAGTTGTTGATCAAAGAAGATAAAAGAGCCTTCCTTGAGGTGTTTGGAGGCAAGAAAAATGGGAATGAATTAAGAGAGACCAAGGGGTCATTAGTAAAACTAAAGCTTGGATTAATGAAGTTAAATCTCTAAGTAAGCTTTACTTTTTGTTAATCATATGTAAGCTTTACTTTTTGTTAATCATATGTTTCATGCCATGTTTAAATTATTGGTAAATGATTTTTAGCATGATAACTATGATGTGTTGAATTCATTCTTCATTTAATCTTTGATCTAGGTTGGATTGGATTCTTCAACTTGATTTCAAACCAAGTTTGTTTTCAAATCTTCTTTAATCATGCATAGCCAAAATCTTTGATTTCTTTTATAGCATGATTCATTTACTTGGTTGAATCTTTATTTGTTGTTTTCATTCATTTGAACCTTAGTTAAATTAGTTTGGTTTAGAAAACAACATAGCACATGCATCACATGTTTAGTGTTAATTAGTTTCATACAACTTGTGAGTCTTTGATTTTCATATCATCAACAAGTTAGTATTTTATACATGTGATTTGCATTCACTTCAATCAAATCTTTGTGTGCTTTAAACTTTAAAATGCATTAAGCATACTTTAATTGAGCCTTCATTTTAACTTGATTGAAGTTATCACACACACACATCATGAACATACACCTTTGCATTTATATAGTGTTTGTGTGAATTTGATTTAAACTTTCATATCAGCTTATTTAAGAGGCAATTGTATTGAGCTTAAATTGTATCTCTTTGAGTGTTTGTGTAGACACTTCCTTGAGAGAAATCTTTCTTGTGTAAAGGTTATTGCTTAGCCTAGAAAAGCATCTTGTATAGGTTTTTGTTAAGCCTAGAAAAACAACATTGTTAGGTTATTGCTTAGCCTTGGAAAGCATATTGTAAAGATTATTGCTTAGTCTTTTGAAAAGCATAAATAGTGGAAATCCGGTGAGGTGTTGGATCACAAGCCGGTAGTGGATGTAGGCATTGGGGCTGAACCACTATAAATCCTTGTGTAGTGGTGCTTGCTTTGTGGTGATTGTTTTGTTTAAGCTTCCGCATATTGTTTGTTAATCATCACATGTGACTAGTTAATTGTTAAGAAATTAAAATTTGGCATAATTGGTCACTAATTAGAAGCTCACCCTATTCAACCCCCCCCCCTCTAGGGTTAGGATCCCGGACTTTCACCAGCACCATGATCCAGAATCTTACATTCTAATGATCGAGACAAATCACACTATCTCATAGTGATCAAAGTGCTACAACCTTATCAGATGAGATGCCCAGTCTCATCACCGGTTGTGAAGATATTTAAGTATAAGATTTGTGACACATGTCTCCCGTGTGTGGATTTCATCGAAACACATATATCACATCTAATATTCTAATGGGACCCAGTTCATCTCATGAACCATTATGTCATATGTATTGGTCATGTGCATTAAGTAATAAAAACACCATTCATCTCATGAAAGGAAAGCATGATATCATTGATAAATAAAGAAATTAATCAATTTATTACATCATCTGATGGATTAAGTCCATGCAATCTAACAGTCCAATTGTCAGGACCTGGGTTAGACTGATATCTGCTGACTAGGCCCACTACGTAACAAATATCCGGTTTAATACAAAGTATAGCATACATGAGGCTACCAACAGCCGAAGCATATGATATTGCCCTCATATATATGCTCTTTCTCATCAGGTGTCTTAGGACACTGATATTTGAAAAGGTGCAATCCATGCGTGAAAGGTGTGATACCCTTCTTGGAATCTTGCATAGCAAACGGTATTAGCACCGTATCTATGTACACAGCTTGGAATAAGCCAATCATCCTATTTTTCCGGTTTCGATAGAATTTGATCCCTAGGATGTAGCTAGTTTCTCCCAAGTCCTTCATATCAGAAGTCTTAGCCAACCAAACTTTTACCACTGACAACATTCCTATGTCACTCCCAAGGAGAAGGATGTCGTCGACATATAACACCAGAAAAACTACCTTGCCTCCTTCACTGTTCATGTACACACATGATTCATCCGGATTTTGACAAAAACCAAATGACTTAATTGCCTGGTCAAAACGGATGTTTCGGCTCTGGAATGCATGCTTCAGTCCATAAATGGATTTCTGCTACTTACAAACTCTTTGCTCTTGGTTATTAGCCACAAAACCGTCTGGCTGCATCATATAGTTGTCTTCCTCAAGATGCCCGTTGAGAAGCGCCGTCTTGACATCCATTTGCCAAATCTCGTAATTGAAATGAGCCACAATGGATAAGAGATCCGGATGGACTTAAGCATGGCTACTGGTGAGAAGATATCCTCATAATCAATACCTTCTTACTGAGTATACGCTTTTGCAACAAGCCTGGCCTTAAAGGCCTCAACTCTTCCATTTGGTCCTTTCTTTCACTTGTAGACCCACTTGCACCCAATAAGTTTGATATTGGCAGGTAAGTCCACAAGTGTCCAGACCAGATTGTAGTACATGGACTCCATCTCAGCTTCCATAGCTTCTTCCCAGTGTCCCGAATCTATGTCATTGATTGCTTCATCATAGTTACAGGGATCTTGTTCCAGTTATTCCGGGATTGCCTTGTAAGACTCTCCAAAAATGAGAACCTATCAAGGGGCCTAACAAATCTCCCACTATGACGAGGCACTGATGTAACTATTGGGTCGGGTATAGGCAGATTTTCTTGAAGTTCGGTCTTTCTTGGATTTGGAATTGATTTCTCTTGAAATTCTTCCAAGATAACATTTTCTAAAGATTTCTAGTCAATCATATAAGCTTCCTCCTGAAAAAACTGCATTGGTGCTTACTAGCACTTTTTGCTCTCTGGGATTATAGAATAACTAACTTTTACTTCCTTTGGGATATCCTATAAAAGTGAATAATTCCGACTTCGATTCCAACGTATTAGTCTTAACCTTCAGCACGTGTGCCGGACAACCCCAAATATATAAATGTTGTAGACTAGGCTTTCGGCTGGACCACAACTCTCAGAGAGTCTTAGGTACAGACTTGGATGGAGCGAGGTTTAGTATGTACGTTGCAGTATCCAAAGCATATCCCAAAAGGATATAGGTAACCCTTAGAAACTCAACACAGACATGATCATATCTAAAAGAGTTCGGTTACTTCTTTCCCCTACTTCGTTCTGTTGCGGCATACCAGGAGCAGACAACTGGGATAGTATCCCATTTTCTGATAAGTATCCCATAAATTTAGTAGAGAGATATTCCCCTCCTCGATCTGATCGAAGAGTCTTGATACTTTTACTTAATTGCTTTTCCGCTTCCGCTCAAAGCTCTTTGAATTTTTCAAAAGCTTTGAACTTGCGGTGCATAAGGTATATGTATCAATATCTTGAGTAATCATCTGTGAAAGTGATGAAGTACTCATATCCTCCTCTCGCTCTAACATTTATGGGTCCACACACATCAGTATGCACTAATTCCAATAAATCTTTGGCCCTATTGCCCTTAGATGAAAATGGTCTTTTGGTCATTTTGCTTTCCAGGTAGAACTCACAAACATGCATTGGTTCTACCACCAATGAAGGCAAGAAACTATTTTTCACTAGCCTGTCAATCCTGTTTAAGTTATATGACCTAGCCTCGGGTGCCAAAATTTATTTGGATTAGATGAAGGTGACTCCCTCTGTAATGATGGTCTATTAATTATCTCGGTGTCACGTATCTCATACATTGTGGGAGTTAACAAATAAAGGCCATTGATTACCTTGCCAGAACATATATAAGTACCGTTCCTCTTTATGACAACTTCAGTACCAAAAGTAATATAATAACTCTTATTCACCATACTAGAAACTGAAATTAAATTCCGTCTTAAAGAAGGTACTTATCTGACAAAATCAACTTAATATATGAAAATAACAAAGTTACTACTCCCACTGACACTGCTTCTTCCTTGGCATCCGATTCGAGGTTAACAATGATTTTTCCACCACTAAGCCTCCTGGTTTCCCAGAACCCCTGCAACGTATTACATATGTGATTAGTTACACTAGAGTCTACACACTAGGATTTTGAAGTACTAGTTGAAAACCTAACGTCAGAAACAAGTGACTAAATCATACTTGAGGTCTTTTTCTTAGACAGAAGATAAGGACAATTCATTTTCCATGTCCTATCATACCACAGTGGAAATGCTTTCCATTTGCTCCTGTACCCTTGGCCTTTGCCACACTACTAGTAGTACCAGTCTCCACCTTAGGACCTTTGGGGACTGATTTCTTTTTGCCTTTTCGGCCTTTGCCTTTCGGCTTGGACCTGGCAAATGACTTTTCTATCATGAGAGCAGTTGGCTTCTTCATGATGCCCTCAGTCGCTACCAACTGGCTAGACAACTTAGCTAGGGTCAGATTCATTTTATTCATATTATAACTGATCTTAAAATGGTTGTATGAATCTGGCAGCGACTCGAGGATCATATCAATTTGTGATTCTACATCAATTGCAACACCCAATACATCTAACTCATTCAATAATTCCATCATCTTCAGCATGTGGTCCTGTACTGGAGTACCATCAGCCATCTTTGTGCTCATGAGTACCCTCATAGTAGCCTGCCTAGCAGGCTTCCCATGGTCCGCAAACATCTCCTTTAAGTTCGATATAATATCAGATGCAGTCTTATAGGAGCGATGTTAGTGTTGTAAAACACTAGACATTAATGCTTGCATATAACACCTCGCCATCTCATTATCTTTGGTCCATTTAGTGTAAAGGTTTTTTTGGTCCTGTGGTGCATCTGGCCCAGGCTCCTCAAGGCAGGGTGTGGTAAGGACATATTTACATCCTGAAGCAGTCATGACAATATCTAGGTTCCTTTTCTAGTCCACGTAATTGGATTCCACCAACTTATTCTGGTTGAGGATGGTCGCAAGTGGATTGAAAGTAGATGAATTTATGCTGAATAAACTGTAACACATAACCATACATTCAATTAAAGAATATAAGTGACATTAAGTTTTAGTATTCTACCAAATTCATTTGGGAATCCTCTAACCACTAAATTCAGAATCCATCGGAATTCCAATCCTTTAGGGCATGCCTTCTTAGGGAGTGCGAATGCCACTTAGATTGATGTGGATCAAAGTTGGTCAAAATTAGGATTAAGACTAACTATCTATGATCCCCATCATTCATTATTGTCTGGGTATCTCATACTAAATATTGTATGACTCCCGATTAGCTTTGGTTTCTAAAATACATGAGGCAAATCTTTGGGGATACTACATCACTATTTTAGTTGAGTGTGACCCACCAACTAGCATTGCGTGACAACCGTTTTGGGCAGCTCCTCTTTGGGGAGCGGGCTCCCACCTCGTCTCACCAACACTATCATAAGGAGATCCATATCTAGTAACCAGACAAATAAAAGCCCTCTGTGGGAAACGACCATTCTCAAGATGGTGCGAGGCTAATACTTTCCTTACAATGGACCTATGGTGGAAAACTATGGGAACTTCTAAATTTAAATGCCCTGCTCCCACTTAATATTTTAGAATTGATGATTTCCTTTTAAGGTCTATGGGCCTACATATATAATTTCAAGTCATCTCATGATATGACCAATGATTGGTTCCAAGTCAAGTTATATTTAAGGAAAGTCCAGTTTCTAAGATTAGTGTTACCAATGGGTTCATCTCATGGGTCCACCAACACTAATTAGAACTCTTTCCAAAAATTAATTTGATTTGACCAAACTTGGAAACTGCTATGTTTGGATCAGATTTGGAAACATTTTATAATAAGAAAACGTCCATAAATAGAAAGTGCTAAAATAGAAACTAGTCATCTTCTCCACATGGCCCAAGCGGAATAGACTTCTTGGACTTCTAGATTTTTCAAAACTTTGGGATTCCTCAAACTCTTTGGGCATCTCCAAAAAACTTTTGGTAATCTTCAAACTCTTTGATTAGGAGTCCAACTTCACTTTCCTTCTTCGTCTAGGACATCGCCGAAATTTATAAAATTAAAAAATTCCATAAATTCCTATGCCTCGACGATGAGACTTACATGGTAATCTAATAATGGAAATAAAAGTGCTATAGGGAAATTCACCATGCCTTGCCCTTTCACGAGAAACCAAGGAAACCATGATGCCCTTTACACCAAGCCTGAAGTAAACTAATAACCATAAAAGCACCATCTTTCCATCACAGTAAAACCCTTTAGTGACATTCCAAACATGAATCTACTATAGATACTGTTAGATTGTGTGGACTCAATCCATCAGATGATGTAATAAATTGATTAATTTCTTTATTTATCAATAATATCATGCTTTCCTTTCATGAGATGAATGGTGTTTTACAACTTAATGCACATGACCAATACATATGACATAATGGTTCATGAGATGAACTGGGTTCCATTAGTATATTAGATGTGATATATGTGTATGGATGAGATCCACACACGGGAGACATGTATCACAAATCTTAGACTTAAATATCTTCACAACCGGTGATGAGACTAGGCATGTCACGTTCCCCGAACCCGATTAGAGAATAAACCGGATCCGGGGAGTGAAATTTATGGCTAATTAAAAATTTTGCCCTTTAGGCCCAAGGATCGTAAGTCCGCTGTAAGGATATTGTATTTCAAACCTCAAGTAATATAAAATTGCGGAATTCATACAGTTCGAGGCATATCTAAATACCAAACAATGGATAATAAATCTCAATTGATATTTAAAGATGCAACAGGAATAAATAAAGCTAACCAAGAAATTAATGTATGACCATCCTAATGACCAAGGCAATTAAACAACATCAAGTCAATGAAATGAAAGTTCTAACGAGGAATAATAAATGAATAAATGAAAGTCTAATGAAGTGCCCCTGTGAGTCTCTCATGTGCCTGGTAATGATGACGCTACTCTACGTCATCGGCACTCCACTCCCGTGCCTCCTCTGCTGGTTGGAGATCCTCTGGGATCTCCTCACCGACCTGCTCCTCATAGTAATACTCACCTGAGGAGTCTGCACACCAAGGAACAGAGTCAACGATATGTTGAGCAATAGATAAGCAAGATATAATTAAAACATAACATGCATCAAATATAAGAGTAATGACAAGTACAAGGTCGTAGGAATACAAGGAACAATACTAGGCATGTAGCATGAGTAAATAACCATCAGAATCATAAATAGAAATCCTAGCAATACTAACAATCACCACTACCAATGTAATGCAATGCACAAGAGGGAGACTCCATGGATGTCCAAGCCACCTCACGGGGTACCAGTAACAATCCTATCCGGACTACTGATACCAAAGTCCGGCTCCAGGGGGATCCAAGCTCCCGATCCTGGGAATAGTAGCACGGCCCAAGCCCGCTCCCAACTATTCAACGCCATGGACGCCGTCCAAAGCCGACTGCCCATCCAGATGTCCGAGTAACCGACCCATCAATAAACCCCAAACTGCAGCTGGCTATGATATACAATAATAATAATAATAATAATAATAAAGTGGTGTTGACACAAGGAAAACCAAGACAAGCAAATCTGGCTAGTTCAACAAACAAGACATGTTCATAGGGATTATCTCATTCAAACCAATACAAGACAAGTCCAAACCCATGATAATCCCTTCAGTCTAGCCAGCCATGTTTATCAATTACTTGACACAGCTTCCTATGGTACACTCTAAGTCAGGTCCTTGTCCTAATTCTACAAGAGTTTATGTTTCATAATTAATTAGGTGTTTTATGCCGAGAGAGTGTACAAAGAAACGAAACCAACGGATATGATTAACAAATCAATGAGAGATTACAATCCAATCCTAGGCAAGTGTTGTCATCCCTATAGCATATATGTTTTAATGGAGTGCGTGGGAAATTCGAATCAACGATGCTTATAAAGAAATTCCTGGGTGTACAATCATGTTGAACATCGATTGGATTCAATTCCCTGCGCATTCGGTTAAACCATACACCATACACGAATACCTAAACAACCCATCGAAGCACACCAAGCATTATAGAAAGCTTTCTCTTCTCCTTCATTACTTTGACCCCTTTTAGGGTTTGTTTTGGGGGTTTTTATAGAGTTTGTGTTCCTGACTTGCAAGGGTGCTTAGGAGCTTATTTTCCTTTGATTTGGGACCCAAGGCAAGTGGATGATTTGATACTTTTATCTTTGAATGAGTTTTGATGAAATGCATTTATGAAATGGTTGGTTTAGATTTGAAATAAATGCTCATATTGGTTCTTGTTATCTTGTCAAATCCATGTTTTTGGATTGTTCATCGGGTTTAAGAAAGGAAAAGAAAAGATTTGGAAAATGGAAAGAGCCACTGAATTGCTGTAACAGAACCTGGGTTCTATTACGCGGTTCACGCGGTCGACCGGCCAAGGGGCGCGGTCGATCGGGCACACTGGAACAGGTCCCCTATGGGACGACCTGCTGCACTGCGGGAACCACTGTTCCGCAGTTCACGCGGTCGACCGGCCAAAGGGAGCGGTCGACCAGCCACACAGAGGTCAGGTTCTCTGGAACCTGACCAAAATACTATTCACCCCTTTTATCTTACAACTCCCGGTCGACCTGGCCCTTGGCCGGTCGACCGAGCCCACTGTGTATCGGGTCGACCGGCCAAGGGCCAGGTCGACCGGCCCAACTGGAAAACCTGCTGAAAAATGGATTTTTGCCCTATGTTAGATAGACTTTAAGTGGAACTTAGTGACCCTTTTGTTGACCCGTTTGACTTCTTTTGAGGATGGTTGAACCGACATTTCCTCATGGTTAATCCGGTTGTATCGGTACTTAACCTAATTCAATCTTGAACGGTACAGAACGACGGGATATCCTTTCTTTTATCTAAACGCGAAATTGGTTTGTTTGGGTATCGCGAATCCGTTTTCCTTTCGATGACTGAGTAGGTTGTAAGGTACTACTAGATTAATATGGTGCTTAGGATCCCACCTCTATTATGTTTTGTTGATTTAAAATTCGATTAAAGTTTGAACACATAAGGTGCATAAAAGAGCCCGGAATGTCTCCAAACTCAAGGAGTACCAAGTGATCATGACAATCGACATACGGGGTCCTTATTCACTTGATTTATATCAAATCCCAATACTTGTCTCGAATTTCAAGAAATGTGATTTATCATTCCCAAAAACATTGAATTTGCAACTAGAGCTTTTGGTAGCCCCGATATGCACTTCCCGTTTGAAAATGAAATTAGTGCTTTTCAGCATCCCGTCCCGCCCGTTTATTTAAGTGCATTATATATGATTTGTACATATCTTGTTTTACATGATTTGACCTATGAGTCGGCACCACAAAGCTTGACTTTCCTTGCCTGTTTGATCCACCGACTTGGAGACCCTTTCCCGTCCCGCCAGCTGCAGTTTGGATCCCGCTATCCGGTTATTACCGTGGTCTTGTCCCGATACCCGGTTCGCTACCGTGGTCCCGTCCCGTATTATAGTATATATATGTATATGTTACTTATGTTGCATCTCCTCACTTCGGTGACTGAGACAACATCCCGATATGCTCATGTCACTTCGGTGATAGAGGACTTAGCTATGTGTGGTTGCCATCTTGTCTGTTTCCCGTTTCCTTGGATACCTTACATGTTTTATATTGCGTATGTATTTGAATAAATGATTCTCTCGTTTTATGAAACAATTGCTTTGACAGGTTTAAATGTTTTCCAAGGTAATTTCTTCATTATTATGTCTTTTCACCCGTTTGCCAAACCGTTGCGTTTGACCCTTTGCTTTGGTACTCAGGTCCCATTTTTTGTCTCCCCGAGGAGGAGCACGAGGAGGCTGTCGGAGAACCGCAACGTCTAGTTGAGTGGCACGCCGATGATGTCGTCTAGACATTCGGGTGCTTGAGCTACGTAACATTTTAGGAATAGAAACTAACCATTCTTTTGGGGAACTTGTTATTTGATTTATATTGGCCTTTGTTGGCCTCTATTTTTGGGGACAATGTAATTAAACTATATTGATGTAAACCTTAACTTTCTTTTGGGGTTATAGCTTTAATGTGAAAGTCCAAGAGCGAAACCTAGACGGGGGGAGGGGGGGGGGGGTGAATAGGGTGAGCCACGAAAAACTAGACCAATTAAAACTTTTTAATTTTTAGGCCACTTATGCTTTGAGAAGGATTAATTTTGATGAGAAGTGAAGCAATCTCTAAGATAAGCATACCAAAGAAAACTAACAACTAGCAACTTGATGGAGTCAACCATAAAACATCATCCATGAAAGAAAAGATAAAAGATCAACCATCAAGACACAAACATTTATAGTGGTTCGGCCAACAGGCCTACATCCACTCCCGGTAACCCTACCGGATTTCACTATCTTAAAAGAAGGTTTAGGATCACCTCAAACCTCACAAATACATCACCTATGCGTCGAACATTGGACTTGGTTGTGTCTTGATGCAGGAAGGTAAAGTGATAGCTTATGGATCCCGTCAGTTGAAAGATCATGAGAAGAACTATGCAACACATGATCTTGAGTTAGCAGCGGTTGTTTTCGCATTGAAGATATGGAGACATTAACTGTATGGAGAGAAATTTGAGGTTCACTCCGATCACCGCAGCTTACAGTACTTGTTCTCACAGAAGGAATTAAACATGAGGCAGAGAAGATGGATGGAGTATATCAAGGATTATGATTTTCCAATCAAATATCATCCAGGGAAGGCAAATGTAGTTGCTGATGCTTTGAGCAGGAAATCAGTGGGCATGGCAAATCTCAGTGGCACATGTATCTTTGAGCAACTTGAGGAGTTGAGAATAGATTGCAGCCACTAGAGAAGGTTGTCTTGTTAGCTAATATGTCAGTGTCAGAGCCTTCCTTCATCCAGAAGATTAAAGACAGTCAGTTGCAAGATCCAGAGTTGGCCAAGATTTCAGAGTAGATAGCAGATCGTCCTGACTTTCGAATTGTGGATGGAGTTTTGTACTTCCGTGACCGTCTGTGTGTACCAAACATTGAAGATTTGAGGAATGATATCATGACCGAGGCTCACAGTACGAGGTATTCTGTGCATCCAGGCAGCACGAAGATGTATCAGAATTTGAAGGGCAGATTTTGGTGGAATAACATGAAGAGAGAGATAGCAGCGTTTGTTTCTCGGTTTATGGTATGTCAGTTGATTAAAGCGGAGCACCAGAAGCCTCCAGGGTTGTTGCAACCGTTGGAAATTCCGGAATGGAAATGGGAGCATATAACTATGGATTTCATTTCGGGATTACCGAGGACTAGCAGAGGAAGTGACGCTATCTGGGTCATTGTGGACCGTCTCACCAAGTCAGCTCATTTCATTCCGATGAAGACTGGGAAGAAGATGCACATGCTACCTTTGGCAGAGTTGTTTGTTAGTGAGATTGTCAGTAGACATGGTCAGCCAGTTTCCATCACATCTGATAGAGACAACAGATTCGTCTCAAGATTTTGGAAAACACTACATGAGTCTATGGGTACGAGATTACAGTTCAGTACAGCTTATCACCCTCAGACAGATGGCCAGTCAGAGAGGACAATTCAGACTCTTGAGGATATGCTCTGTGCTTGTGTGTTAAACTTCAAAACTCAATGGGATGAGACTCTGCCTTTGTGTGAGTTTGCGTACAACAATAGCTACCACTCGAGCATTGGAATGGCGCCTTTCGAGGCATTGTATGGCAGAAGGTGTAGGACACCTGTGTGTTGGGAAGAGGTTGGTACCTGCATTTTCCATGGACTGACAATGGTAAGTGAGACCAGTGACAAGGTTAAGTAGATTCAGGCACGACTGGAAGTAGCCCGGCGTAGACAGAAGAGTTATGCAGATTCTCACAGAAGGGACTTACAATTCAAGGAAGGAGACATGGTTTTCTTAAAGCTATCACCTACTAGGGGAACTTTGAGATTTGGGCAGAAAGGCAAGTTGTCGAGAAGATACATTGGACCTTATGACATTGTGAGCAAGATTGGTGAAGTGGCTTATAGGTTAGCCTTACCACCCGAGCTATCTGGTGTACACAACATCTTCCATGTATCTATGTTGAAGAAGTACGTCCCCGATCCTTCACATGTACTCCAGCATGAGCCGTTAGAGATCAGAGAAGATGCTACTTACGTTGAGAAGCCTATTCAGATCATCGATTCCAAGGAACAAGAATTGAGGACACGGACTATTCAGTGGGTAAAGGTACTTTGGGAGAATCATGGACCAGAAGAGGCAACATGGGAATTGCGAGACCAAGTGCAGAAGAAGTATCCACATCTCCTACCTGAGGTAAGTTTTGTGTTTTATTTGGAGGACCAAATATCCTATGGGGTGGAGGATGTAAGACCCCAACCGAGTGACCTCGATTAGTGTTGATTAAGACGTGTGTTAGCTCTAAGCGTGTTTAGTGTTATTTGGTTTGGTTTAGTTTAGAATAGCTTTGTTATAGCTTTGGGGATTTTGAGTGCCTTTGGATTTAGTGGGGCCCTTTGGAGGTTCCTTGTTTATGACTTTACGTGTACTTGGGGTTTTATCTTGGTTTTCTTGGTTTGTATTTTATCCCGTTTTGTTTATCTCGTTAATACCTTCAATTTTCATGTTGATCCCGTTCCCGTTCGAAACCCCGAAACTTGACTTTTCTAGCTTCAAGGGCAAAACAGTACTTTTACACCAAATCTGTACCAAATTATTGTTATTCCCGAAACCCGCGAAACATAAACTTTTTGGAAACTAGATATTTCGACGATCATTTCTTCCTTCTTCGTCGATTTCATCCGAAGTCCCGAAAACCACTATTTCAGCCCGACAAGGTTACTAGTTGGTGGAGCCCACTTGTGTTGCTTATAAAAGAGAGCTCATCTCCCTCCGTTTTCCCTTTTTCCAACACAACACCCAGCCTAGGGTTTTCTTGCACTCTTTTCTTCTTCTTCTTGCTTTTCCATCATCAAAACATCACCAAGCTTTCACCAACATCAAAAAGGATTTCACCATCTTCTTCACAACTTCAAGAGCTTCCCATTGGTACCATTTGTGAAGGAATCTCATCTCCATAAGATCCTCTTTTAGCTTGCTTTGCTCATTTGGAGCACCTATTGGTAAGATCTCTCCCTAATCTTCTAGATTAGTGTTCTTCTAGCCTTAGAGAAGCTACATTTTCATTATAGAAAGCTTTCTCTTCTCCTTCATTGTTTTGACCCATTTTAGGGTTTGTTTTGGGGGTTTTTGTAGAGATTGTGTTCTTGACTTGCAATGGTGCTTAGGAGCTTGTTTTCCTTTGATTTGGGACCCAAGGCAAGTGGATGATTTGATACTTTTATCTTTGAATGAGTTTTGATGAAATGCATTTATGTTTTCACCTAATATTTTGTGATATTAATGGTTGGTTTAGATTTAAAATAAATGCTCATATTGGTTCTTGTTATCTTGTCAAATCCATGTTTTTTGATTGTTCATCAGGTTTAAGAAAGGAAAAGAAAAGATTTGGAAAAAGGAAAGAGCCACTGAACTGCTGTAACAGAACCTGGGTTCTGTTCCGCGGCTCACGCGGTCGACCGGCCAAGGGGCGCGGTCGACCGGGCACACTGGAACAGGTCCCCTGTGGGACGACCTGCTGCACTGCGGGAACCACTGTTCCGCAGTTCACGAGGTCGACCGGCCAAGGGGCGCGGTCGACTGGCCACACAGAGGTCAGGTTCTCTGGAACCTGACCAAAATACTGTTCACCCTTTTTATCTTACAACTCCCGGTCGACCTGGCCCTTGGCCGGTCGACCGAGCCCACTGTGTACCGGGTCGACCGGCCAAGGGCCAGGTCAACCGGCCCAACTGGAAAACCTGCTGAAAAATGGATTTTTGCCCTATGTTAGATGGACTTTAAGTGGAACTTAGTGACCCTTTTGTGGACCCGTTTGACTTCTTTTGAGGATGGTTGAACCGACATTTCCTCATGGTTAATCCGGTTGTATCGGTACTTAACCTAATTCAATCTTGAATGGTACGAAATGATGGGATATCCTTTCTTTTATCTAAACGCGAAATTGGTTTGTTTGGGTATCGCGAATCCGTTTTCCTTTCGATGACTGAGTAGGTTGTAAGGTACTACTAGATTAATATGGTGCTTAGGATCCCACCTCTATTAGGTTTTGTTGATTTAAAATCCGATTAAAGTTTGAACACCTAAGGTGCATAAAGAGCCCGGAATGTCTCCAAACTCAAGGAGTACCAAGTGATCATTACAATTGACATACGGGGTCCTTATTCACTTGATTTATATCAAATCCCGATACTTGTCTCGAATTTCAAGAAATGTGATTTATCATTCTCGAAAACATTGAATTTGCAACTAGAGCTTTTGCTAGCCCCGATATGCACTTCCCGTTTGAAAATGAAATTAGTGTTTCAGCATCCCGTCCTGCCCGTTTATTTAAGTGCATTATATATGATTTGTACATGTCTTGTTTTACATGATTTGACCTATGAGTCGGCACCACTAAGCTTGGCTTTCCTTGCACGGTTTGTTCCACCGACTTGGAGACCCTTTCCCGTCCCGCCAGCTGCAGTTTGGATCCCGCTACCCGGTTATTATCGTGGTCTTGTCCCGATACCCGGTTCGCTACCGTGGTCCCGTCCCGTATTATAGTATATATATGTATATGTTACTTATGTTGCATCTCCTCACTTCGGTGACTGAGACAACATCCCGATATGCTCATGTCACTTCGGTGATAGAGGACTTAGCTATGTGTGGTTGCCATCTTGTCTGTTTCCCGTTTCCTTGGATACCTTACATGTTTTATATTGCGTATGTATTTGAATAAATGATTCTCTCGTTTTATGAAACAATTGCTTTGACAGGTTTAAATGTTTTCCAAGGTAATTTCTTCAGTATTATGTCTTTTCACCCGTTTGCCAAACCGTTGCGTTTGACCCTTTGCTTTGGTACTCAGGTCCCGTTTTTGGTCTCCCTGAGGAGGAGCACGAGGAGGCGGTCGGAGAACCGCAACGTCTAGTTGAGTGGCACGCCGATGATGTCGTCTAGACATTCGGGTGCTTGAGCTACGTAACATTTTGGGAATAGAAACTAACCATTCTTTTGGGGAACTTGTTATTTGATTTATATTGGCCTTTGTTGGCCTCTATTTTTGGGGACAATGTAATTAAACTATATTGATGTAAACCTTAACTTTCTTTTGGGGTTATAACTTTAATGTGAAAGTCCAAGAGCGAAACCTAGACGGGGGGAGGGGGGGGTGAATAGGGTGAGCCACGAAAAACTAGACCAATTAAAACTTTTTAATTTTTAGGCCACTTATGCTTTGAGAAGGATTAATTTTGATGAGAAGTGAAGCAATCTCTAAGATAAGCATACCAAAGAAAACTAACAACTAGCAACTTGATGGAGTCAACCATAAAACATCATCCATGAAAGAAAAGATAAAAGATCAACCATCAAGACACAAACATTTATAGTGGTTCGGCCAACAGGCCTACATCCACTCCCGGTAACCCTACCGGATTTCACTATCTTAAAAGAAGGTTTAGGATCACCTCAAACCTCACAAATACATCACCTATGCTTTTCAAGGCTAAGCAATAACCTATACACAATGCTTTTCTTAGGTTAAGCAATAACCTTTACAAGATGTTTCTCTCTTAAATAAAATGCCTATTGATGCATGAATAAGAGACCAATGAAGAACAATTTAAAACCTCTAAAAAGGTTTGATAGAAAGTGGAAACTTAATTTTTAGAAGCATGCATATGAATGACAAAGTCTATGAAAAGTGCATGAACTAGAAATCACTCTTTCTCTATTTGAAGGTTAAAACTTTAATTGATGCAAAGTTGATAAACATATGAATGAGAAAGAGTTGTAGATAAACACATGGTTTTCAAAAGGATCAAACTTGAATGGAAAAGATACAATCTTAAGTTTAGCAAGTTAGATTTGAAAACAAAGATTTATAACTCATGTGAATGATAACCCATATGTTGATTTCATGAAGCTAAAAGATTGCAAAGATCAAAGCATGTTATGAAACTCAACATCACAAGAAGAAAGACAACTATTGTGATCATGCTTGAAAAGAAAACAAGGATTTAAAAAACAAAGCATGTAATTAAATCTTGAGATAAAGAAGGCACACCCATTTGAAGATCAAAGGTTGAATCCATGGATTGGCCTCATAATCCCTTCTCTAATCCTCTTAAAAGTTGTCCTTCCTTGTCCTTGAAGATTCCTCAAAAGTTCAACCTTTTTCCCAAAACAAAAAGCCACTTTTTATAGAGAAAAAGTTGCCAACGGCTAGTGCCCGGTCGACCTGGTACACTGCCCGGTCGACCGGGTGCTCAACGGTCTTAAAAATATCCGTTGGAGAGGGTAACGACTACATGACCCCGGTCGACCGCGCAGTGTGGCCGGTCGACCGGGTCCCTTGGCCCGGTCGACCCGCCACACAGGCAGGTCGACCTGGGAACAACCCATTTCACAGAATTTTTTAAGGAAGATGAAAATGAGAGGGCTCCTTCCAAGGGACTTTGAGGCACATTGAACAAGCTTGGGAAGATGACTTAAAAAGGATGAAAATAGAATTTTAAAGCCATGAAACTTTCAAACCAAAATATGGATTTTAAAGAGAAAGTAATTGGAAAGCTTGAAATGATTTTTGAACTTAAGGAAAAACCATATTGAGATTTTAAAAACTTGAACTAAAAACTTCATGATCTTTAAGAGAAATAAGATTAGAAAACCATGCATATCATTTAATAAAAACAAAGATTATGAAAGAGAAATATGCATGAAGATCCTAAGATGAAGAACATGAATGAATGAGAGGACAAGCTATGAAAATGAATGCATCCTATCAAATTGCAACAAAATAAAAACTCTAACATAATGATCGTTGCTCATTTTGATACTAGTATGAAATATGCGTTAATCTTGTATCTTGGACATGAATGTATGAAATAGATTTGCTACACGCTTCCGCACATAAAAGAAATATTCATGTTGATGTGATATCCTCACCGCGGACACCTGTGGGAAATCGCGTGTACGAGTGGTACTCTTTGGTAGACTCGTATACGTTTTGAGATTTAAATCAATTCATACTCATTATATTAGTCCCGTTCCAGGATCAGGCCCGATGACCCGGTCCGGGGTCGCGACACTATCACTTTATCATTCTGCATGAGAACGCAGCCCAAACCAATCCCTGATGCATCTGTATGAACCACAAATCCTCCACTGCCTGAAGGTAATGCAAGTATGGGTGCTGAAGTCAATCGAGTCTTTAATTCTTCGAAACTGTTCTCACACTCTGCTGTCCACACAAACGGAACATCCTTCCTCGTCAACTTAGTGAGTGGAGATGCTATGGCTGAAAACCCTTTCACAAACCTTCTGTAGTAGCCCGCAAGTCCCAGAAAACTGCGAATCTCCGCTACATTTTATGGACTACCCCAATTAACAACCGCTGCTACCTTCTTAGGGTCCACTGTCAATCCATACTTAGAGATAATGTGACCCAAAAATGCCACTTGCTCCAACCAAAATTCACATTTACTCAACTTAGCATAAAATTGGTTATCCTTCAAAAGCTGCAATGATGTTCTCAACTGATGCTCATGCTCCTCTTTAGACTTCGAATACACCAACACATCATCTATGAAGACTACCACAAATTGATCCAGGAAAGGAGCAAACACCTTATTCATCAATGCCATAAAGACAGCAGGTGCATTTGTCAACCCGAAAGGCATCACGAGGAACTCAAAGTGTCCATATCTCGTCTGGAATGCAGTCTTAGGAATATCCTCTTCTCTGACTCGTAATTGATGATATCCGGATCGTAGATCTATCTTCGAAAAGAATTGGGCTCCCTACAATTGATCAAACAGCTCATCAATCCTAGGTAACGGATACTTGTTCTTAACTGTCACCTAATTCAGCTGTCGGTAGTCTATGCACATTCTCATAGTCCCATCCTTCTTCTTCACAAATATCACAGGAGCTCCCCACGGTGAAACACTGGATCTGATGAAACCCTTATCCAACAGATCTTCTATCTGAGTTTTCAACTCCTTCAATTCTGCTGGAGCCATCCTATACGGAGCCCTAGATATAGGTGCTGTACCCGGTTGCAATTCTATCGTGAAATCCAACTCACAAACATGTGGTAAACCAGGAATCTCATCCTGAAACAAATCTGGGAATTCTCGCACCACTGGAATCTCATTCACAGTCTTGGTCTCCTTGTCTTCTGCAATGAATGCGATGAAGCCTTCACAACCACTCCTTATCAATCGTTCTGCCTTCAACACAGAAATCAACCGAGTGGAAGTAGACTTCTTAGCTCCCACAAACTCAACACTACAATCTGCATTCTTTAACCTCACGGTCTTGTTAAAACAATCTAACACCGCTCGGTTCGCTGCTAACCAATCCATTCCAAGAATCACGTCAAACTCCGACATCGATAAAATAATCAAACTGACAGTCAACACAACTTCTCCAATCTGAATACTACATCTAGGGTAAATAAGATTACAAGGTACTGATCTACCTACAGGGGTAGCTACTATCAAATCATATGGTAGTGTCTCCTTATCCTCCTCCAAGTGAAGTGCAAAAGCTGGTGCAACAAATGAGTGTGTGGATCTAGGATCAAATAAAACTTTAGCATCAAATCCACAAACTGAAAGTGTACCTTCTATAACATTGCCCGCGGCCTCTGCTTCCTCATGCGTCAAAGCATAAGCTCTCCCTGCCTGCTGAGGACGCTACTGATGATACTGCTGCTATAGCCTAGGACCACGAGCCTGAAATCTGGGTGGTGCCGGGGGTCTCTGCTGGAACCTCTGGTGTGGTACTTGAGGTCGTTTCTGCGGTGGCTGAGGTGGTCGGACAATCACCTGTTGCTGTTGGGGTCTAGCCTGTGCAGGTGGCACCTGTCTCAACGGCTGCGCAGGATGTGGAGGCCTGAGCGCCAGAGTTGGGAATGCTGGTGGTGCCACTCCTGTCTTCCCTGGACAGTTGCGAACTTTATGCCCTAGGTCTCCACAATGAAAACATGCACCCGTCCGTTTCCTGCAATCGCGGGCATGATGACTTCCCCCCCAAAAAGTGCAAGTGATCCGTTGTGGCAACTGTCGAAGCACTGGTTCATACCGTAACCTCTTAGATGCTGGCTGCTGATAATACTGGGAGGAAGAACCCTGTGCCTTAGGTTGAGGTATTAATGCCAAGATCCTCTACTGCTCCAAGGCAATCACATCCTTAAGAGACTCCTCTGCCCAATAAGCTTCTTTGACCACATCATCATAATCAGTCAGCTTACTACGCTGTACTTGCATCTTGATATCTGCTCGCAGTCCCTTGATAAACCTCCGAACTCTCTCCGATTCGGGCTGAATCAGATTCCCTGCAAACCTGGATAGGTGGGTGAAAGAGATTTCATAATCTTGTACTGATAGATCACCCTGAACCAATCTCTCAAACTCCTCCATTTTCTGATCACGGTAGTGCTCAGGGATAAACTTCTTTTGGAGCTACTCAGTGAAGGTCTTCCAGGCTACATCTTCTGCGATCGTTTCATAAGGATGCTTCACTGTCTTCCACCACCTCTCTGCTGCCCCACGGAACATGCGGGTCGCTAGCTGCACCTGTTGGACACCCGTGCACTTGAATACCTCATAGATTTTCTCCATCTGAACAACCCACTCATCTGCCACAGCGGGGTCTTCAATGCCATGAAACTCTAGTGGGAACCTCTTCCTGAATTTCTCAACCAGCTCGTTGAGATCATATTCCTTGGGCTGTGTCTGGCCCACTTTCTGCACTACCTCCAGCATCTGAGCCTGGAATACAGCTTGACTCTCGTTCTGCCTAGTACTTTGTTCAGCCAAATCCTTCTGAGATTGAATGAATACTGCCATGAATTGATGAAATTGATTCTCTGGGCCACTCTGAGAAGAACTGCCTTCTGGCGGTGGTCCGTTATTAGATCGGGTGGGACTACCAGCCATCGTCCTGTAAAACATTCAAGGTTAGTTCCAATATGCCCCAAGCTAACAATACAATGCTAAGAAAGAACTACAAAGCCAACCTACTAACTAACGGAATCCTCACACGCGTCCTATGGTTTCTAAATTATTTTTTTTTACCCTGAGAAACCATCCATTGCTCTGATACCATCATGTCACGTCCCCCGAACCCGATTAGAGAATAAACCGGATCCGGGGAGTGAAATTTATGGCTAATTAAAATTTTTGCCCTTTCGGCCCAAGGATCGTAAGTCCGCTGTGAGGATATTGTATTTCAAACCTCAAGTAATATAAAATTGTGGAATTCATACAATTCGAGGCATATCTAAATACCAAACAATGGATAATAAATCTCAATTGATATTTAAAGTTGCAACAGGAATAAATAAAGCTAACCAAGAAATTAATGTATTAACAATGACCATCCTAATGACCAAGGCCATTAAACAACATCAAGTCAATGAAATGAAAGTTCCAACGAGGAATGATAAATGAATAAATGAAAGTCTAATGAAGCGCCCCCGTGAGTCTCTCATGTGCCTGGTAATGAAGACGCTACTCTACGTCATCGGCATTCCACTCCCGTGCCTCCTCGGCTGGTTGGAGATCCTCTGGGATCTCCTCACCGACCTGCTCCTCATAGTAATACTCACCTGAGGAGTCTGCACACCAAGGAACAGAGTCAACGACATGTTGAGCAATAGATAAGCAAGATATAATTAAAACATAACATGCATCAAATATAAGAGTAATGACAAGTACAAGATTGTAGGAATACAAGGAACAATACTAGGCATGTAGCATGAGTAAATAACCATCAGAATCATAAATAGAAATCCTAGTAATACTAACATTCACCACTACCATTGTAATGCAATGCACAAGAGGGAGACTCCATGGATGTCCAAGCCACCTCACGGGGTACCAGTAACAATCCTATCCGGACTACTGATACCAAAGTCCGGCTCCAGGGGGATCCAAGCTCCCGGTCCTGGGAATAGTAGCATGGTCCAAGCCCGCTCCCAACTATTCAACGCCATGGACGCCGTCCAAAGCCGACTGCCGACCCCGATGTCCGAGTAACCGACCCATCAATAAACCCCAAACTGCAGCTGGCTATGATATACAATAATAATAATAATATTAATAAAGTGGTGTTGACACAAGGAAAACCAAGACAAGCAAATCTGGCTAGTTCAACAAACAAGACATGTTCATAGGGATTATCTCATTCAAACCAATACAAGACAAGTCCAAACCCAAGATAATCCCTTCAGTCTAGCCAGTCATGTTTATCAATTACATGACACAGGGTCCTATGGTACACTCTAAGTCAGGTCCTTGTTCTAATTCTACAAGAGTTTATGTTTCATAATTAATTAGGTGTTTTATGCCGAGAGAGTGTACAAAGAAACAAAACCAACGGATACGATTAACAAATCAATGAGAGATTACAATCCAATCCTAGGCAAGTGTTGTCATCCCTGTACCATATATGTTTTAACGGAGTGCGTGGGAAATTCAAATCAACGATGCTTATAAAGAAATTCATGGGTGTACAATCATGTTGAACATCGATTGGATTCAATTCCCTACGCATTCGGTTAAACCATACACCATACACGAATACCTAAACAACCCATCGAAGCACACCAAGCAGCGTGCTACAATTTCAAAACCCCATTAATGGTCATGTGAGACTAGGTTCATATTTTGCCAATATCTAAGGTCCAAACCTATGTTAACAAGTCTCATTTCCAATAAAACATGGATTGAATCATTAATCTGAGTAATTTTCCCACTTCTAGATCTCTGATAGTGATAAAACCAGAACCATTGGATTCTACATCTCAAGAGCTTTCCAACGGTATATTATACGTAAAATTCCGATGAACGAATTAAAAGTTATGGCCTTTAAAAATTCCCTTTTTATATATATACATTATTTAATGCGCGACGGACCGTACGTACATCTGATTCGTCGTACGAACGTTTCCAGCAGCATCAAAGTCAAAATTGTTATTATTATTATATATATAATATACGTCGGACGTTGAACATTAGTAAGATGACATTCAGAACGGTGATCGTTTGTATCGTTCAAACGTTCAGCGTTCTGAACGTGTCCCAGCAGTAGTTTATCAGTATAATTCTTCTTAATTACCTTCCTTCCAAAAGTTCACCTGCACAAAACTGAGCCACCGTGCTCCCCCAATAATCCATTTCATCCATCATCATTTCCACTTACATCAATTAATAATAGTAAAAAAGAAGATTACCCAAAACTATTTTAACATATTAACCCCAAATTAATAACAGAATAGGCTTGGGATTTAGGGTAATCTAACAAGATAACAAAGTCAATCAATAATAAACATACATACATGCTTAATTATAAAATGCAAATCTACTTGCCTCAACCAAGAAGAAGATTGGAATTGGGGAAATCTGAGGAGAATCCCTACTACTGCGAAAACCTCGATCTACCCCGACCAAACGCAACCTAACACGCAAAGGAGAAGAAAAGAAAGGAAAAGATTGAGATCTAACCTAAATCTAAACCAAAGAGAAATGATTGAAAAGATGAAAGTGAGGGAAACCTTACCAAACTGATGTCAATGGAAAGAAGAGATCGCGAGGAAGAAGATGAGCGGCTCGGATCTTCGAAATGGTCTTTCTGGGAAAGAGTTCTTGAGCCTTGGGAAATGAGGAAGAAGAAGAGGGCTGCTGGAGTTCTCGTTCATTGCAGAAAAAGAAAAGAGATTAGGGTTAATCTCTTGTTTAAGAAGAAGGGAGAAGGAAAAGACTAAGTTGCCCCTAAGTGGGTCCGGAGAAGAAATGAATTATTAGAAGGGTTTCTGGTCGTCGGATCGCAACGAGCCAGAAGACAAAATTGATCAACGCGACGAGACCTTTCCAACGAAACCAAAATCACGGCGATAGGAATTTTTCCGGAAAACACTCAATTTTTTCCTAATTTGCAAACTACCCCGTACTAGGGTCAAACGAACTCGGAATCGCACGAAACTTTGCAGGCACTATTCTAACACTAAAAGAAACTCGCTGACCATCTAAACCCACTTAAATATCTAATAAAATAATAATTATAATAATATCAAAATAAATGGGTCAACGGGCCGGTTATTGGGCCAAACTGACCCAGTAAGGTTGCAGACCTTACAAGGCATCTCATCTGATAAGGTTGCAGCACTTTGATCACTATGAGATAGTGCGATTTGTCTCGATCATCAGAATGTAAGATTCTGGATCATGGTGCTGGTACATTGGTTGTATTGAAGGACCATGAGTAGCAACTTATGGAATACTGTCTCGAGTTTAAGGTTTGCTCTCATAATTCCCTAGCAATAGGCTCTCAATCCAGAGACATTGATGAACTCAAGTTTCTATCTATTCATCTGCTTTGAGTCACTAATGAGTGAGGCCAACTGTAGGTCAACACCTCAGTGTCTTGGGTATGTGGTAGTAGGACTGTGAGAACATCCAATGGTCAAGACGGAATCTATCTACATTATCCCCTTATGCCAATTAATGGACTTGTCATTAGTAAGTGCGCACTCATCTCAAGTAAGAGTTAATTGGATGGTACTGATGATCACTGTGATTAATTGGGGGCTCAATGATAATAAGATGTGGATTTAAATTGGTGGGACAATTTTAGTCCAATTGATCCATGGATATTGATTGAGGGGCCTACTTGTGGTAATCGGGAAGTTTAGCGTCTTCATTGTAATTTATTCCTAAGACTGGAGTGCAATTGCATTTATATAGTGGTGTTATTTGCAATTAACTGTGGGCCCGAATTGCATATAAGATGTGGGGTCGCGGTGTCCCAGTTGGAGCCAACTTTCTATGGAATCCCTAGTGGTCCCCACGCTAGCCCAAGTTATTGGAAAGATACTAATCCGATTAGCACTCTAGGACGAAGGAATTAGAAAGTTACTATTTCTATTTGAAGTGAGACTTCTAATAGTGGTAATAGTAAGTGTCGCGACCCCGGACCGGGTCCCCACTAAGAAGGCGGGCCTGATCCGGGATCGGGACTGTTAATGTGATGTATTTATATAATATGATATGTTGTACTATGATGTATGATTGTTCCAATTTATTGAAACCAAACCAACAAAACGTATACGAGTCCATCAAGAGGGATGCCACTCGTACACGCGATTTCCCACAGGTGTCCGCGGTGAGGATAACACATTGACATGAATATTTCTTTTATGTGCGGAAGCGTGTAGCAAATCTATGTTTCATACATTCATGTCCAAGATATAAGATTTAAAGCATGTTTCATACTAGTATCAAAATGAGCAATGATCATTAAAGCTATAACCTCAAAATAAAGTTAAGGTTTACAACAAAGTAGTTTAATTACATTGTTCCCAAAAATAGAGTCCAACAAAGGCCAATGAATACAGTATCAAGTTTCCCCAAAAGAATGGTTAGATACAACCCAAAATGTGTTACGTAACTCAAGCACCCGAATGTCTAGATGACATCATCGGCGTGCCACTCAACTAGTCGTTGCGGTTCGCCAACCGCAACCTCGAGCTCCTCCTCGGGGAGACCAACAACGGGACCTGAGCACCAAAATCAAGTGTCAAACACGACGGTTTGGCCAACGAATGAAAAGACATAGCAATATAGAAAATACCTTGAAAATCATTTAAACCTGTCAAAGCATTAGTTTCATAAAACAAGATAAACATTTATCCAAATACATATGCAAGATAAAACATGTAAGGTAACCAAGGAAACGGGAAAATAGACAAGATGGCAACCACACATAGCTAAATCCTCTATCACCGAAGTGACAAGAGTATATCGGGATGTTGTCTCAGTCACCGAAGTGAGGAGATGCAACATAAGTAACATATACATATATAATACAATACGGGACGGGACCACGGTAGCGAACCGGGTATCGGGACAAGATCATGGTAATAACCGGGTAGCGGGATCCAAGACTGCAGCTGGCGGGACGGGAAGGGGTCTCCAAGTCGGTCGATCAAACCGGCAAGGAAAGCTTAGTGGTGCCGACTCATAGGTCAAATCATGTAAAACAAGTCATGTACAAATCATGTTTAATGCACTTTAATAAACGGGCGGGACGGGGTGCTTAAAAGCACTAATTTCATTTTCAAACGGGAAGTGCATGTCGGGGCTAGCACGAGCTCTAGTTTCAAATCCAATGTTTTCGGGAATGATAAATCACATTTCTTGAAATTCGGGACAAGTATCGGGATTCGATATAAATCAAGTGAATAAGGACCCCGTATGTCTATTGTGATGATCACTTGGTACTCCTTGAGTTTAGAGACATTCCGGGCTCTTTATGCACCTTAGGGATTCAAACCCTAATCGTATTTTAATTAAACAAAACCTAAGAGGAATGGGATCCTAAGCACAATGTTAATCTAGTAGTACCTTACAACCTACTCATTCGTCGAAGGGAAAACGGATTCGCGATACCCAAACAGCCCAAATTCACGTTTAGATAAAAGAAAGGATATCCCGTCGTTCCGTTCCGTTCAAGATTGAACTAGGTTAAGCACCGATACGACCGGATTAACCGTGAGGAGATGACGGTTCAACCATCCTCAAAAGAAGTCCAATGGGCCCACAAAAGGGTCCCTAAGTTCCATCTAAAGTCCATTTAACATTGGGTAAAAAGTCAGTTTTTCAGCATGTTTTCAGTTGGGCCGGTCGACCTGGCCCATGGCCGGTCGACCGCGTGCACTGTAGAACTGGGACTCCCGCAGTTCAGCAGGCTGCTCTGCAGGGGGTCTGTCCCAGTGTCGCCGGTCGACCGCGCCATTGGCCGGTCGACCGTGTACACTGCGTAACAGGACCCATGTTCTGTTACAGCAGTGCAGGGGTTCATTCTCCTTTTCCAACTTTATCTACATTGTTTCCACACCTGATTAGCAATATCATATGTGATTAAAAACAAGCTTTCAAGCATGAATATGATCATTTATTTCCAACCTAAACAAGTCATTAATGCATCAAAACCTTAGGTAAAACCATAAGTGCATTTCAACCAAAACTCTTTCAAAAGTAAAAATGTCAAAACATTCACTTGCCTCAAGTCCCAAATCACTGAAAAATAGCTCCTAGCACTCTTGCAAGTCAAGGAAACAAGCTCTACCAAAAACCCCTAAAACAAACCCTAAAATGGGTCAAAACAATGAAGAAGAAGAGAGAGCTTCCAATATAGAAAATGTAGCTTCTCTAAGGCTAGAAGAGTACTAATCTAGGAGATTAGGAAGAGAGCTTACCAAATGGTGTTCCAAAGAAGCAATGCAAGCTAGAAGAGAGTCTTGGAGTGGTGGGATTTCCTTCAAAATGGTGTCTATGGAGAGCCCTTGCAATGGAGAAGAAGATTATGGAATCTCTTGAGATGATGGTGCAAGCTTGGGAGGTGCTTGATGATGGAGAAGCAAGAAGAAGAGGAGAAACCCTAGACTCAAATCACAGTTGCTGGAAAAGAGAAAATGAAGGAGGAGGGTTCTCTTTTATAAGCCATACAAGTGGGCTCCACCATCAAGAACTTAGAAAGGCTGAAATAGTGGTTTTCGGGGCTCCGGATGAAATCGACGAAGAAGGAAGAAATGATCGTCGAAATATCTAGTTTCTAAAAAGTTTATGTTTCGCGGGTTTCGGGATTAACACTAATTTGGTACAGATTTAGAGTAGAAGTACTGTTTTGCCCTTGGAGCTAGAAAAGTCATGTTTCGGGGTTTCGAACGGGAACGGGATCAACATGAAAGTTGAAGGCAATAATAAAACAAGTAAATCGGGATGAAATACAAATCACGAAAACCAATACAAAATCTCAAGCATACAAAAAGCCATAAACAAGGGAACCCCCAAAGGGCCCCACTAATACCAAAGCACTCAAAATCCCCAAAGCTATTCCAAATGCTATTCTAGACCACTAAACCAAAACCACAAGACAAATCAAGACTAAAACGCAACTAACTAAGCACTAATCGGGATCACTCGGGTCGGGGTCTTACAGTAAGGTTACTAATTTGTGTGGAAATAAGACTTCTATTTCAATTAGTACAAGAGGAGGGAAGGAGGTTGCTTAAAGCTATAAAAGGAGAAGAAAGGGGCTGGGACATACACTCTTGGATTTCACGCCCAGCCCTCCCTTTTGTGCAAGAGTTGTACATCTCTTCTAGTTCTTTGAGTTTCTTGAAGGGTTTTCTCTTGAAGTTTCCACCTGTCTTCTTGAGAAGAGAGATCTGATACGGGACATAGCATGGAAGACTAAGAGGTCTTGGAGATCCTAAGTTGCTTACAAAGAAAGAGTTTTCTTCAACCAGCAAGTCTTCTTCTCCATTAGAGCACAACCAGGCTCCAAAGATATAATCTGCTTCTCTATTAGTTGTGGATTATTTTTGTTGCATGGTGTTGCTTGTTCTCTATCTTTTAGATAGATTATTATTGCTGTACATGATAGATGAGTATGAGGGATTGCATCCTGGATATGGTTTATGGCCTTATGGGTACTTGATCCCTGAGTCAAGTGGGTTAAAAGTTTTTGAAACCCTATCCACGAGGCCCACCTATTTCCAATAGATATAAGCAAATCCAACAAAACTAATCCTTACATAGACCTAGCTCTATCCTCTTTGCATCTCATGCAAAGATTAGAACTAGCTTACTTAACATGATTAGAGATGAGGTATGGCTCTGATACCAATTGTTGAAAGTAGGTGGGCCTCGTGGATAAGTTTAAAAAACTTTTGACCGACTTGATGCAGGGATCAAGTATCCATAAGACTACAAAAACCAGTCCAAGATCCAAGACCTTAAACTAATCAACCATGATCAGTAGAACACTATCTCCAGGATATAAAATAGCAGCCAACAAGCAACCGCAATATCCACAAAATACAAGGAAGTAGATACTACTTTGGGCGCTTGGTTGTGCTCTAATGGAGAGGTTGACAACTTGCTAGATGAAGAACTCTTTCTTAGTAGAAAATTAGGATCTCCAAGACCTAATTGACTTCCACACCAAAACACGTACCGGATCTCTTTTCTTAGGGAGAATGGTGGGTCCTCCAAAAGAAACCAATGAGAAGCACTAAAGGAAGCCAGAAGATAAACTAGAAGAAGGAAGATGAGAGGGGCGTGTGCAACTCTTGCACAATGGTGGGCGTGAATTCCAGAGCATGGATTTAGCATAGGACGTCCACCTCCCTCTCCTCTTCTATTTATAGCACTAATGCAACCTCCTCTTGACTTACTAATTATTATTAGAAGTCCCACTTCCAAAATAATTAGTAACTTACTATTATCACAATTAGAAGTCTCACTTCAAATATGATTACTAACTTTCCATTTCATTTTCTTTTAGAGTTCAAGTAGAATAGTAATTATCTAATAATTAGGCTAGTGTGGGGACCACTGGGGATTCCATAAAAAGCTGGCTTCAACTGGGATACCCCGACCACACATCTCATGTGCAATCCGGCCCACAGTTAATTGCAAATAACTCTACTAAATAAAGGCAACTGAACTCCGGTCTTAGAAATAAACTACATAAAGACCCTAAACTTCCCTATGACCACAAGTAGGCCCCTCCATCTATAGCCATGGATCAATTGGACCTGTCCACCAAATTGGATCCGTCCACCAAATTGGATCCATATCTTATTATCCTTAAGACCTGATTAATCATAGTGATCATCGGTACCTATCCAATTAACTCTAAATTGGGATGGGTGCGCACTTACCAATGATAAATCCATTAATTGGTACAAGGGGATAATGATGATAGATTCCATCTTGACCACGTACCTAAGACACCGAGGTGTTGACCTACAATTGACCTCACTCATTTGTAACTCAAAGCAAATGTATAGATAGAAACTTGAGTTCGTTAATGTCTCAAGATTATGAGCCTATTGCTAGGGAATTATAAGAGCGGACCTTAAAGTAAAGATAGTGCTCCATAAGGTGCTTCTCATGGTCCTTCAATGCATCCAATGTACCCGCATGATGATCCAGAGTCTTATACTCTAATGATTAAGACAAATCACACTATCTCATAGTAATCATAATGCTGCAACCTTGTTAGATGAGATGCCCAATCTCATCACTTGTTGTGAAGCTATTTAAGTATAAGATTTGCGACACATGTTTCCTGTGTGTGGATATCATCCATACACATGTATTACATCTAATATACTTGTGGACTCCGGTTCATCTCATGAACCATCATGTCATTTGTATTGGTTATGTGCAAGTAAGTAATAAAACACCATTCATCTTATGAAAAGGAAAGCATGATTATATTGATAAATAAAGAAATAAATCAATTTATTACATCATCCACTGGATTGCGACTATATAATCTAACATATAGAAATATAACGTCACCTGGGAATGAAAGATAGACAACTATTCATTGTCCAACGTGAACTAAACGCGAACAGAAGTCTAACGAATCTCACAGGCGTCCAAATGTTGCTAGTCTCTTTTAACCCGAGAAACTTGTCCCGCTCTAATACTAGTCACTGAAAGTCCGGGATCCTAACCCTAGAGGGGTGGGGGGGTGAATAGGGTGATCTTCACTTAATGACTAATTATGGCCAATTTTAATTTCTTTAAAAAACAACTAGTCACAAGTGATGATTACCAAATAATATGCGGAAGCTTAAACAAAACAATCACCACAAAGCATTCACCATAACATAATGATTTATAGTGGTTCGGCCTCAATGCCTACATCCACTACGAACTTGTGATCCAACACCCCACCGAATTTCCACTATTTATGCTTTTCAAAAGGCTAAGCAATAACCTTTACAATATGCTTTCCAAGGCTAAGCAATAATCTGACAATGATGTTTTTCTAGGCTAAACAACAACCTATCAATGTGCTTTTCTAGGCTATGTAATAACCTTTACAATAGAAAGATTTCTCTCAAGGAAGTGTCTACACAAACAGTTTAAGAGATTACAATTAAAGCTCAATTATAATGCCTCTAAAATAGGCGGATATAAAATTGACAAACAAATTCACACAATACTCTATGAAATGCAAAGATGAATGCTCATCGTGTGTGTGTGAAAACTTCAATCAAGTTTAAATTAAGCCTAATCAATATATGCTTAACACATTTAAAAGTTTAAGGCACACAAAAGATTTGATTGAAGTGAAATGCAAATCACATGTACAAAATACTAACTTGTTGATGATATGAAAATCAAAAGCGCACAAGTTGTATTAAATTAATTCTGTCTAAACATGTGATGCATGTGTAATGTTGTTTTCAAAAACAAAAGTTTAACTAAGGTTCAAATGAATGAAAACAACAATATGACTCAACCAAGTAAATGAAACATGTTATAAAAGAAATCAAAGGATTTGACAAAACATGTTCTATAAAGTTTTAAAAGAAACTTGGTTTGAAATCAAGGGCGAAGAATCCAATCCAACTTAAATCAAAGATTAAGAGAAGTGATGGATTCAACACATCATAGTTAACATGCTAAAATTAATTTACCAATAATTCAAACAAGGCATGAAACATATGATAATGAAAAGTAAAACTTACTTAGAGATTTAACTTCATTAATCTAAGCTTTAGCTTTCCATTAGACCCCTTGGTCTCTCTTAGTTCATCTCCTTTCTTTTGTCTCCAAACACCTCAAGGAAGACTAAAATGTTCAACACTTTTCTCATGGGAATGAACTTCATTTTATACTCAAAAAATGAGTTCTGGCGTGTCCTCGGTCGACCTACACTACAGCCCGGTCGACTTGGCCTTAACGGTAAAAAATCTGACCGTTTGAAAAAGTAGCCCAACGGCTCTTTTCCCGGTCGACCCGCAGTGTGCGCGGTCGACCGGGTCCATGGGCTCGGTTGACCGAGCACACTGCAGGTCGACCTGGGCCCAGGGACCAAATTCCCCAAAAATGCATATTTCAAATATTTTTCTTGAGGGGACTTTTGGGCCATTAAATCAAGCTTAGAAACATGATTTTAATTCAATCTAAGTGCTTTTAAAAATCATGAAACATAAAAAGCCTAAAATGATTTGAAAGATTTAAAACATAGGCTAGCTTGATTCATAAAACTTCTTTTTCAAAATAAATGCATCCAAGATTAAAAGCAAAACATGCATAAATCAATAGTTCTACAAGTCTAAAAACAATGCATGTGTAAATCAAGATTTCAACATTTTCTAAATCAATGCATGTGTGAAAATTCAAATGATGATTAAAATGATAATGCATCCATCAAATTGGAATATACAAAATCCCTAACAGTCACGACCCCCAAAATCCCTAAGCAGGATTAAGATGTAATTATGGGCTAATGGGGTTGTGACGTTGCACGAAAGCATAGGGTTAAAATGTCGATCTGCATGCCATAATTTGTTTGTACCCATAGGATTCCACTATTTGAGACTCCGCAGGGGCCTCGATCCTTGAGGATCTTCATGGCGGAAGCTTGCGGGGCCATTTCAAGAAACCAGCATAAATAAAATCCAAGTACAATGTGTCGCGACCCCAGACTGGGTCAAGGGGTCTAATCCGAGATCGAGACTAAATTTGGATGATAAATAAAGAACGGTTATCAATGCCATAAATTTATTTTAACCAACACGTACACTAGTCAATAAAAAATGTCACTCGTATACGCGATTTCCCACAGGTGTCCGTGGTGAGGATATCACATAAACATAATATTTTTGTTTAAGTGCGGAAGCGTGTAGTAATTGAATTCATAAATTCATTCCCAAAATAACAAGATGGATATCATATATGAACAAGTTGATCTTAAAGTGAGCAATGATCATGATAGCATATTTCCCAGAAGTAAATATTCAATGTTTATACAAAAGATCGTTTAATTAACATTCCCCAAAATAATGGCCAACAAAGGCCAGTACAACCAAGTTAGTTCCCAAAAGAATGAGTTAGACATAACTCCCAAAATGTATCGTATCTCAAAGCATGACTAAATGTCTACATGAGATCGTCAGCTTGCCATTCAACTACAAGTTGCGGTTCGCCGACCGCCTCCTCTAGCTCCTCCTCGGGGTAACCAACGTCTGGACCTGAGTACTAAAGTAGTGGGTCAAACACAACGGTTTGGCAGGTGGGTGAAAAGATATAAAAATAAATTTAAAACAATGATACCTTGATAAAATATTGAAAATTGTATAAGTAATGAACTTCATAAATGTAAATGTATCGTTTATTAAGAAAGATAATTGCAATATGATATATGTAAAGGTACCAAAGAATCAGGAACTAGCAAGATGGCAACCACACAAAGCTAAATCCTCTCTCACTAAAGTGATGAGAGCAATATCGAGACGTTAACCTCAGTCACACAAGGTGATGAGAGTCAACGATAATCATGGATACATATATAGATGGACGGGACAGCGGTAGCGAACCAAGTATCGGGACAGGACAGGATCCAGGCTGCAGCTGGCAGGACAAGAGGGGGACCTCCAAGTCGGTGGTTCAAATTGACAAGGTCGTCTAAGCTTAGTGGTGCCGACTCATAGGTCATATGCAAGAAATCAAGACAAGTTCAAATATAAACGGGGAGGGATGCCCTTAGGCACAATATCATATTTATATCAAGTCGAGCATGAGTGGGCTAGCAAAATGCTAAAACATAATTTCAATATATATTCCGGGACATGACAAACCATAAAGCATAAATTTCGGGATAAGTATCGGGATTCAAGAATTGTTTAAGGTGAATAGGGTACTCCTTGAGTTTTGGAGACATGCTAGGCTCCTTATACAACTCGGTAATTTTAAGACATTCGATGAATCTTCGTGATGTGGTTTCTATCTCAAACGGGCTCATACATAGCCTATTAAATCTCCCCGACACAAAGGGGTTCTCAATAAACCTCCTCCCAAACATTTAAGCATTGCATTAGTGCTCCAAACATTACCCTAGGAGAACAGTGCCCATCGCTTGAGCGGCGGACTCTCTGGAAGGACTCTCCGGGAGGGTTCGCTAGAGCGGACCTCCCCAGTCCAGGTTGGCTCGAGCGAACTTTCAGTTCACTTAAGCTAATATGCTTCTGGATGAGAATCTGGGAGGGTGATTCTATATGCACTCTCCCCTTATGCTGAGCACACCCACCCCCCTTTATGAACAACGATTGAAAAACTTTTACGAACAACTATCCATTCACTTCCTTCTTCAACTCATCAAACCACACGAGAAGAGAAATCCACCAATGGTAGCATGTGCATCTTCTTCCCAGTCTTCATCGGGATGACATGAGCTGACTTGGTGAGACGGTCCACAATGACCCAGATAGCATCATTTCCTCTGCTAGTCCTCGGTAATCCCGAAATGAAATCCATGGTTATATGTTCTCATTTCCATTCCGGAATCTCTAACGGTTGCAACAACCCTGGAGGCTTCTGGTGCTCTGCTTTAATCAACTGACATGTCATACACCGAGAAACGAACGCTGCTACCTCTCTCTTCATGTTATTCCACCAAAATCTGCCCTTCAAATTCTGATACATCTTCGTGCTGCCAGGATGCACAGAATACCTCGTGCTGTGAGCTTCGGTCATGATATCATTCCTCAAATCTTCAATGTTTGGTGCACACAGACGGTCGCGGAAGTACAAAACTCCATCCACAATCCGAAAGTCGGGACAATCTGCTATCTGCTCTGAAATCTTGGCCAACTCTTGACCTTGCAACTGACTGTCTTTAATCTTCTGAATGAAGGAAGGCTCTGACACTGACATGTTAGCTAACAAAACACCCTTCTCTAGCGGCTGTAAATCTATTCTCAACTCCTCAAATTGCTCAAAGATACATGTGCCACTGAGATTTGCCATGCCCACTAATTTCCTGCTCAAAGCATCAGCAACTACATTTGCTTTCCCTGGATGATATTTGATTGGAAAATCATAATCCTTGATATACTCCATCCATCTTCTCTGCCTCATGTTCAATTCCTTCTGTGAAAACAAGTAATGTAAGCTGCGGTGATCAGAGTGAACCTCAAATTTCTCTCCATAGAGATAATGTCTCCACATCTTCAATGCGAAAACAACCGCTGCTAACTCAAGATCATGTGTTGCATAGTTCTTCTCATGATCTTTCAACTGACGGGATCCATAAGCTATAACTTTCCCTTCCTGCATCAACACGCACCCAAGTCCAATGTTCGAAGCATCGGTAAAGATGGTGAAACCGCCGCTTCCGGATGGCAAAGTAAGGACTGGTGCTGTGGTTAATCTCTTCTTAAGCTCTTGGAAGCTATCTTCGCACTTGTCTGACCACACATATGGCACATTCTTCCTTGTCAACTTCGTCAAAGGTGACGCAATCGACGAAAATCCCTGTACGAACCTCCGATAATAGCCTGCCAATCCTAGAAAACTCCTAATTTCTGACACATTCTTCGGTCTTTCCCACTGTACTACTACCTCAATCTTGGATGGATCTACTGACAAGCCTTCTCTGGAGATAATGTGCCCCAAAAACGCTACTCGTTCTAGCCAAAATTCACACTTATTGAGTTTTGCATACAGCTGGTTCTCTCTCAAAAGCTGCATAGCTATTCTCAAGTGCTCTTCATGCTCTTCTTTGGTCTTGGAGTACACCAAAATGTCATCAATGAACACTACTATAAACTGATCTAGGTACTCTGCGAATATCTTGTTCATCAATGCCATGAACACTGCTGGTGCATTTGTCAATCCAAATGGCATCACCAAAAACTCATAGTGCCCATATCTAGTCCGGAAAGTTGTCTTCAATACATCTGACTCTCTGACTCTAAGTTGGTGGTAACCAGATCTCAAATCAATCTTCGAAAAGTAAGAAGCACCTTGTAACTGATCAAACAGTTCATCTATCCTAGGCAATGGATACTTGTTCTTGATGGTCACTTGGTTCAATCTCCGGTAATCTATACACATTCTCATGGAACCATCCTTCTTCTTGACGAACAAAACTGGAGCTCCCCATGGCGAAACACTAGGTCTTACAAAACCTTTGTCCAACAATTCTTGCAATTGTGTTTTCAATTCTCCCAATTCCGCCGGAGCCATTCTATAAGGTGCAATGGATATCGGAACAGTCCCTGGTAATAGCTCGATAGTGAAATCAATCTCTCTAATGGGTGGTAAACCTGGAATCTCCTCCGAAAAAACATCCGGGAATTCCCAAACAATTGGGATATCCTCCACCCCTTGGGACCGTTTATCCTCCGTGATAAACGCCAAATAGGCCTCACATCCACCTTTCAGAAGTCTATCAGCCTTCAACGCTGAAATAAACCATGTACTAGGATTACTCCTGTCTCCTTGAAACAGTACCCCTGCTGGTGTCTCTTCTAATTTGAAGCTGAGGGTTTTATGGAAACAATCCATTGTAGCAAGGTACCCTGCTAACCAATCCATCCCTAGGATGACATCAAAATCAAACATCTCCAATAAAATGAGATTTGCTGGTAACTCTAACCCTCCTATCATGACTGGACAATTAGGGTAAAAGGTCCTACATATAACTTCTTTACCTATGGGGGTTGCCACAGTCAATAAGAAATCCATATCTCTAGCATGCACATCAATCATCTTTGCAAATCTGGGAGAGATAAAAGAGTGGGTAGAGCCGGGGTCAAACAAAACCCTAGCTTGGAATCCACAAACGAGAAGTGTACCTTCCACAACATCTCCAGCTGCCTCTGCATCAGCTCTGTTGACTGCATAAATCTGTCCTCTTTGTTGTGGCCTATTTTGAGCCTGCTGTGGCCTGCCTTGCTGTCCATTCCTGTTCTATTGTGGAGCACGCTGATTCTGATTCTGGCCTTGCAGACGAGCTTGCTGCTGCTGCTGTGGTCTGTACTGCTGCTGCGGTGCTTGCTGCTGGAGGGGTCTAGCTTGGTTTTGCACAACCATTGCATTTTGAGGTTGTGTTGGACGCTGTGCCCCTTGCTGTTGCTAATTCTGCCTATTCTGCCCTGGGCAGTCTCTCATCTGATGGGCCATGGAACCACATTTGAAACATGCCCCTGTGACGGTACGACACTGGGCACTCTCATGGTTCTTCCCACAATGTGTACAAACCAAGGGATTCTGCACATTCTGCTCTTGCTTCTGCCTCTTGTGCTGGTGGTTCCTCTGCTGATTGTTCTGTTGCTGCTGTGACTGTCCCTTGCCCTGAAGTCTGAGGATCTTGTGGTGAAAGTTCTCAAACTTGTAAGCCCTCTTGACTGCCTCTTCAAAGGTTGTAGTTGGTACAACTCGGGTAGCATCCCTCTCAATGATGGGATTCAGTCCTTCAAGGAACTTAGCTATCTTCTTCTCAACCGTATCCACTAGTTCAGGAGCATATCTTGACAATCTCTCGAATTTTGTAAGATATTCGAGGACTGTCATATTGCCTTGGACAAGCTGCTGGAATTCTACTGCCTTCTGTCTCTTGATATGGGTGGGCACATACTTGTCTCCAAATTGCCTCTTGAAACTAGCCCATGCCACTGCATTTGCCATATGCCTGTACTCCTCTCTAACCGTCTTCCACCAAATGTCTGCAGAGCCGATGAAAAGAGATGTTGCTAGTTTGACCCTCTCTCCTCCGGTGCACTGGAAGATCTCGAAGATGTTCTCCGTATGCTCTAGCCAATCATCTGCAGCTAATGGGTCCTCTGATCCAAGAAATTCCTTGGGACCTCTTTTCCTAAACTTCTCAAATAGTGCATTAGGGTCATGCTCCCTCTAATTGATGACAATGGTTGGTTGGGTCTGCACAGGCTCAGGCCTCCTCTGTAAGACCTCTATCAACTGTCTCTGCATGTTTTCTAACTCTCTAGCATGGTCTTCATCCTTCTTCAGCATCTATTCTTGTAACTTAGCTTGATTCTCGTTAGCCTGACGCTGTTGGTCTAACATAGCTTGCATCATTTCTTGAAATTGATTCTACATGGTGTTCTCTGGAATGTCCTCTTGAACTCACTGTTACTAGCTGTGGGATTGCCGTTTCCTAGCCTTTTTCGAGGTGGCATAATGCTGCAAAACAATTTGTTAGCACAAGATAATACAATAAGTGTCGCGACCCCGAACCAAGGCCGCGGCAGTTAAAGTGTAAGATTAAGAGATTATTTGAAAGATTAAGATGATTAAACCTCCCACAGGTTCCCGCGGTGAGGGTTCCAAACAATTCACACATGGAACAACCAACTCACATGATTAAGTATGCGGAAGCGCGTGGCAAATCACATCTTAACAAGTCATGACAAAATATAAGCATGACGTCATCAAGACTAAAATGATATCAGAATGAAAACATAACGAGGCATTCCCATAATACTTCAAGTTGTAAAGTTAACAAAGTATATTAAGTTATTACACTTCCCAAAATAAGAGGCCAACAAAGGCCAATACAAATCCAAAAGTATATAAAAATCCCAAAAATGTGATCCATCGAACTCATGACCCATCCAAACGTCTACATGACGTCGTCGGGTTGCCACTCACGTGCTAAGGTAGGCCCAACAGCCTCCTCCGGGCACTCCTCCTCAAAGGGAGGGTCTCCTGCACCTGGTCACCAAAATACAAGCATCAAACACGACGGTTTGGCAAGAAATCATTTAAGTGAAAGCATGTAAAACAAGGTTAAATCGAGGATATACTGAAATACTTTACTGAACGTAAAACAATACTTACGAACACTTTTCTAAATCGAAGACAAACTAACATGAATGCATAACATATATATATATATATCATGAATAGTAAATCCACATAGAGCCCATCCTTTCTCTATCATTTATAAATGAAAAGAGTAAGCACGCACGACAAGCACGAATATATATAATATAGCACGACACGATTCCCACAAAAAGGGGATTCCGGCCGCGGAACCGGACACGCACGATGTGTAATAAATACACTACTAATCTGCAGTTAGTTCACATGTTTAAGGACCCCCAGACAGTGGATCAGACTGAAAGGGCAGTCCAAGCTCTGTGGTGTTCACTTGAGTTCATGAATGCACAAAACACGCTAAACACGATTCAAACATATCGAAAATAAAAGGGGAAATCACTTATCACGACAAGACGAGGCACGACTAGCACAATGCATAATATATATGCTCACAACTTATAGAAGTGATCCCCATTTAATACTTGAAACACAGCTTGAAACATATCTTGGAAATACTTGAAACACATCTTGAAACACATCTTGTAACGAGCTTAAAGACTTGACTTCAAAACGAGTACACGATGTAACTTGCGGTCTTAAATCCACTTTCAAAACACGATAATTTTATAAAGTGCAAGCTTAGGCTATTCATTGGCCATCGGTTGATTGGAACTCTATTATTGAAATATAAGGTTTGGTGTCCCCGAAGTTAGTATATAGTACGGAGTTCCATTCACACAATGTCTATTTAAAGTCCTTAACATAGCCTAGTTTTCAAATTTTAAAAGAAAACGCAAATGGGCAAAAATCTGCATAAACAGTAAAAATCTCAGTGTGCCCGGTCGACCGCGCCCTTGGCCGGTCGACCGCGTACACTGTGAGCCCGGTCGACCGGCCAAGTCCCGGTCTACTCAAAGTTGTAACTTTTAATTCATGCACAGTGTTTTGGTCAGGTTCCAGAGAACCTGACCCTGTGTCGCCTGTCGACCGCGCCCTGGGACGGTCGACCGCGTAAACTGCAGGGACAGAAAATCCCGCAGTGCAGCAGGTCTTCCAACTGGGACCAAAATCCAGTGTCCCTGGTGTCGCGACCCCAAACCGGGGGTCGTGAGGGAGGGGTGATTAAATTTATTTTTTATTTCTCCCAAGATCCGCGTGTGTGAGGATCCACAATCACATCACTCTCTGAATATTTCTGCGGAAGCTTTCGTGGCAATGCGACCCGGAGTCCGTGGACATCATCGGATTCCGCGTCGCATAGGGCCCTTTAGCATAAAGCTATCATTTTATAAATCATATCCGACTGGAATACACCCACATATAAATTACAGAGCTGACGGTAACAGGATATTACATTTCCATACATATTCAAGTTACAATTATCAATGTGTATTAATTTACAATCCCAAGAAGGGCTAATAAAAGCCGGACAATACAACTAATATCCACTACCCATTTGTGACGTAACTCCGATGTCAAGCACAATGTCTACAGGACATAGCCGACAAGACAACCTGCAACTCGTGGCTCCACAGCCAACCAAACTCTCAGCTCGGGGCGGGAATCTGAACCTGAGTACCAACATAGTGGGTCAAACACGACGGTTTGGCAAGAGAATGAAAAGATACCACAATATACAATAGATGAGATACCTTGAAAAGCATAGAAATCTGTTTAAACAAGAACTCTAATAAAACCGATAAATCATTTGCTGTAAAACAAGTAAACAAGATAAGACATATGAGGTAACCAAGGAATCGGGAATAACAAGGTGGCAACCACAAGAAGCTAAGTCCTCTATCACTAAAGCGATAGAGCAATAACTAGGCCCTGATCTCAGTCACTCGAGGTGAGGAGAAACAGGGGATCTCATATAGATACATATACATATACAATACTATACATGACCACGGTAGCGAGCCGGGCATCGGGGACCACAGTAGCAATCTGCGGCATCGGGACAAGACCACGGTAATGACCGGGTAGCGGGATCCAAACTGCAGCTGGCGGGACAAGAGGGGGATCTCCAAGTCGGTTGATCAGACCAACAGGGTTATCCAAGCCTAGTGGTGCCGACTCATAGGTCAAATACAATCGAGACAATGCAAACAAATCAAGTACGAATACAAGATTAAACGGGCAAGACGGGGGTGCTCAAGAGCACACTGACATATCATGTGGTGCAATGCACTTCAGGTCAAGTAACTGTTTCAAGTGTACAATAATACTTTCGGGAAAACCATTCATGTAATGCAAGGCTTGGAAATAGAGAAATATTATGAACTATGCTAAATCAGGAAAGACAATGATTTTAAGATCTATTTGAGTGAATAAGGGTCCCGTATGTCGATCATAGATATGAATTGGTACTCCTTGAGTTTGAAGACATTCCGGGCTCCTTATGCACTTTTACGCTTTTCAAAACTTGACATGAGCTTATGGTTGTAACTAGATGTTATGGTAAGGAAATCAAGACTATAAATGGTCCATCCTAAGTATGATGTTAATTCGGAGACATCGAGCAACCTACTCAGTCATTGAAAGGAATAGAATTCGCGATAACCAAGGAAAAAGTCTTGTATTTAGATATAAAGATGATATCGCGTCATTCCGTCCCGTTCAAGATTGAAATGAAGTGAACATCGATGTCACCCAACCAACCGTGAGGAGCATCGGCTCAAGACGTCCTCACGCATGGTCAAATGAGTCCAAAGAGGGTAGCCAAGGTCCCACCTAAAACCAAGAAAAGAAAAAGAAATTATAAAAATCTCAAAGCCGCTGGACTCAATCTGCACAGGGTCCGATCGATCGGCCAAAATTCCCACACAGGGCCCGATCGATCGGCCCAAAAACCCTTACAGTTAAAGACAGTCCGATCGATCGGTCTGCACGTCCGATCGATCGGACCTGGGCGTGCAGCAGTTCCGGGAACTTGGTTCTTTTCTCCCTTTTTTCCTTTCCTTCCAACACATAATTAACCAAGGAAAACTATGAACAAGATGACCTAATTACATGCTTCCAAGACATTAAATGAGGCTATCAAGAGGCATAAAGATCATTTATAGCAACCATGGAAAATCAATAGAAGAAATCAATGAAAGCATAAAAATCCATAAATGCTACCAAACCATTTGAAACTTAAAAACATCCAACATTCACTTGCCTCAAGCCTTCAATTAGTGATAAAACCAGCTCTAATCACACTTGCAAGCCAAGAACAAGATCTCTACAAAAAACCCCAAAACAAACCCTAAAATGGGTCAAACAATGAAATGACAAGAAAACCTTTCAATAATGCAAATGTAGCTTCTCAAGGACCAAAAGAACATGAATCTAAAAGCTTAAGAAGAGATCTTACCAAATGGTGTTCCAAATGAACAAGACAAGCTAGAAGATGATCTTTTGGAGAGGAGGTTTCACCACAAATAGTATCAATAGAAAGCTCTTGAGGTGGGGAAGAAGATGATGTAACCTTTTGAGATGATGGTGCAAGATTTGGTGAGGATTAGAGATGAAGAAGCAAGAAGGAGAAGAAGAACTTGCTAGAGAAAAGAACCCTAGACTCAAATGGCTGGAAAAATGGAGAAGGAAGAAAAGACATGGATTTTTCTTATAACCAATGAGAGTGGGCTCCACCACTTAAGAACCTAAAAAGGCCAAAATGGTGGTTTTCGGGACTTCGGATGAAATCGACGAAGGAGGAAGAAATGATCGTCGAAATATCTAGTTTCTAAAAAGTATATGTTTCACGGGTTTCGGGAATAACAATAATCCGGTACAGATTTGGTGTGAAAAGACTGTTTTGCCCTCAAAGCTAGAAAAGTCAAGTTTCGGGGTTCGGGACGGGAACGGGATCAACATGAAAGTTGAAGCTATCAGCAAAACAAGTAAATCGGGATGAAATACAAATCAAGAACAAAACGACTAAATCGGGAAAAATACAAATCAAGAACAAACAAGTAAATCGGGATAGAATACAAATCAAGAAAACCAAGATAAAATCCCAAGTACACGTCAAGTCATAAACAAGGGACCCCCAAAGGGCCCCATTAATACCCAAGGCACTCCAAATATCCCAAAGCTATAACAAAGCTATTTTAATCCCAAATCAACCAAAAAAATCCACAAAACACACTTAGAGCTAAACACAGCTCAAAGACACTAATCTGGGCCTCTCGGGTCGGGGTCTCACACCCGGTCGACCGCGCCCTTGGCCGGTCGACCGCGTACACTGCGGAAATCAGAACCCAGTTCAGATTTCTGCAGTGCACTGGTCCTTCTTCCATTCCTTTCTTTTTTACAATCTTTCCAACCTAATTAGCAAACTAAATACATGAGTGTAACATGTTGTCAAGGCTCACATTGGGCATTCCTTTCATACTAAAACAAATCATTAACATGGAAACCCATTTCAAAATCCTTGAAACCCTTTCTTATCAAAACAAATCCAAACTTCAACCAAAACAAGACTTGATTAAAAGATATGAAATCTGAATGTTTGGAAAGCTATTAAACATGCTTGCATTATCTAAAGTAAGATCACCATCATGAAAGCCTAATAAATCACAACCTTAGTACCAAAATACAAATCCAAGAACACACATGCACAACAACTTAAATAGATCACTTGCCTTAGCCAAATGAACACAAGTTCTTTCTTCAAGCACTCCAAACCAAAGGTCAAGCCAAGAACTACAAAATCCCATGAAAAAATCCATTCAAAACTCACCCAAAAACACAACCAAGCAACCCATTTCAAAATAGGTGCTATAGGTTAGAAAAACATGCTCTTTACGAATAGAAAGAACTCTATTGAAGAGATGGGTTGTTGCCCTTACCTAAAGGTGCCCAAACGAAATGCAAAGAGAGAAATGAAGATCTCTTCCAACAAGAAACTTCAAGAAAATGGTACCAATAGGAAGCTTGTCTTGAGAGGAAGAAGGTGATGGTCTTAGAATTTCATTTGGAGTCTCCTAGCTCAAGCAATCATGAAGAGAAGGAGAAGAGAAAAGAGGGTTTTCTCAACCTAGGGCAAGGAAGTTGCAGGATTTTGTTGTGGAATGGGGAAAGGGAAAGGGAAAAGTAGCTTAAGTGCCTGCAAGTGGGTCCCCTTTTGTGCAAATCTTGCATGAGTCAAAACATGATCTTATGGGCCTCAAATGAAGTCGACGAAGAAGGATAAAATGATCCTTGAAATATCTAGTTTCCAAAAAGTATACTTTTGACATAGTTTTGGGATCTCGAAAATCGTGTCCAGATTTGAGTGTGAAAAGGCTATTTTACCCTTTTGGCCAAAACTTGAGTTTCTGGGCTTCAAACACAATTGATCTAAACACGAAAGTTGCACATGATCATAAAACCAATCAAATGAGATGAAAATCACGATTCACACAAAACCAAACACAATCTTCCCACGCTTGCACGTACACCCAGGCCTTCCTGAGTGAGCCTAATAAACACTAAACGTTCTCGAACTCCCCCAAAGCTATAACCATGACCAAAACTAATCACATTCTAACCCACGATAACTAAACCCAAATCAAGACTAAGCACACACTAAACAAACACTATTGGGTTAATCCTGGGTTGGGGTTTGACAATAAGGGTCACACAATGCTCACACGATACTAACTAACGAAAACTCTAACGAATCCTCGCCACGTCCTTAGGATTTCTAGTTTCTTTTAATTGCTTGAAACACGTCTCGCTCTGATACCAGCCTGTCGCAATCCGGGACCGGGCCCCCAAGACAAGGCGGGGCCTAATCCGGGATCGGGACTAATATTATCTGATTGATGTACGATTGATGAATTGATTTAAATCCAAAACGTATACGAGCCTACCAAAGAGTACCACTCGTACACTCGATTTCCCACAGGTGTCCGCGGTGAGGATAACACATCAACATGAATATTTCTTTTATGTGCGGAAGCGTGTAACAAATCTGTTTCATACATTCATGTCCAAGATAACAAGATTAACGCATGTTTAATACTAGTATCAAAATGAGCAATGGTCATCAATGCTATAACCCCAAAAGAAAGTTAAGGTTTACAACAATATAGTTTAATTACATTGTTCCCAAAAATAGAGGCCAGCAAAGGCCAATATGAATAAAATAACAAGTTCCCCAAAAGAATGGTTAGTTTATATCCCCAAAATGTTTCGCAGCTCAAGCACCGAATGTCTAGACGACATCATCGGCGTGCCACTCAACTAATCGATGCGGTTCGCCGACCGCTTCCTCAAGCTCCTCCTCGAGGAGACCAATAACGGGACCTAAGTACCAAAGCAAAGGGTCAAACACGACGGTTTGGCAAACAGGTGAAAAGACATATCAATAAAGAAATTACCTTGGAAAAACATTTAAACCTGTCAAAGCAATAGTTTCATAAAACGAGAGAATCATTTATTCAAATACATATGCAATATAATACTTGTAAGGTATCCAAGGAAACGGGAAACAGACAAGATGGCAACCACACATAGCTAAGTCCTCTATCATCGAAGTGACATGAGCAGATCAGGATGTTGTCTCAGTCACCGAAGTGAGGAGATGTAACATAAGCAACATATACATATACATAATATAATACGGGACATGACCACGGTAGCGAACCGGGTATCGGGACAAGACCACGGTAATAACCGGGTAGCGGGATCTAAACTGCAGCTGGCGGGACGGGAAGGATCAGACCGGCAAGGAAAGCCAAGCTTAGTGGTGCTGACTCATAGGTCAAATGACAAGTCAAATCATGTATAAAACATATCGAGTGCATGTATGTAAACGAGCGGGACGAGATGCTCAAGGTACAAGTATTATTTTATTCGGGCATGTATAAACGGGCTAGCAAAATGCTAAAGCATACTTTCAATACTTTCGGGAATGATAAATCACAATTCGAAAAATTCGGGACAAGTGTCAAGATTCAAGATAAACCATAATTCGAGAAATTCGGAACAAGTATCGAGATTTAAGATAAGTTAGGTGGTTAAGGACCCCGTACGTCCATTGTAATAATGACTCGGTACTCCTTGAGTTTGGAGACATTCCGGGCTCTTTATACACCTTTGTGATTTTCAAACTTTTAAATGAATTTCAAAACAAACGGAACCTCAAAAAAGATCCTAAAAACCTCAAAAAAGATCATAAGTATAATGTTAATCCTGAAGCATCGTACGACCTATTCAGTCATGAAGGAGATAGGATTCGCGATACCCAAACATACAAACCTCGTGCATAGTTATAAAGGGGGTATCCCTTGTCCCGTACCGTTCAAGATTGAATTAGGTTAAGTTCCGATACAACCAGGTTAACCTCAAAGAATGTCGGGTCAAACAATCTCATGATAAGTCAAGTGAGTCCAATAAAAAGGGGTAACCAAGTTCACCTAAGTCCATTTAAGAAAAGAGTGAAAAATCACTTTTCAGGGGAAATTTGCAGAGTGCCCGGTCGACCCGGCCCTTGGCCAGTCGACCGCGTGCACTGCAGTCTCGGTTGACCTGAGGAGGTCAGGTCGACCCCTGTCAGGAAGGCCCGGTCGACCGAGCCCTTGGCCGGTCGACCTACAGTTGTAAATAAAATGCGTGAACAGTGTTCTGGAACCTGACCACTGTTTGGCCGGTCGACCGAGCCCCCTGGCCGGTCAACCGAGTGAACTGCGTAACAGTGTTTCCCGCAGTGCAGTTGGTCATTCATCAGGGGACCTGATCCAGTGTGCCCGGTCGACCAAGCCCCCTGGCCGGTCAACCGCGTGAACTGCGTAACAGAACGCAGGTTCTGTTTCTGCAGTTCAGTGGTTCCTTCCTTTTTCCTATCTCTTGTGTTCATTCTTTTAGACCTGATTAGCAATCTAATTCATAGATAAAATAAGCTAATAAGGTTCACAAATGTGCATTTATTTCAAACCTAAACAAGTCATTAATATCACGAAATATTTGGTGAAATCATAAATGCATTTCATAAAACTCATTCAAAGTTAAACATATCAAATCATCCACTTGCCTTGGTCTCAAATCAAAGGAAAACAAGCTCCTAAGCACCCTTGCAAGCCAAGAACACAATCTCTACAAAAACCCCCAAAACAAACCCTAAAATGGATCAAAACAATGAAGGAGAAGAGAAAGCTTTCAATAATGGAAATGTAGCTTCTCTAAGGCTAGAAGAACACAAATCTAGAAGATTAGGGAGAGAGCTTACCAATAGGTGCTCCAAATGAGCATGGCAAGCTAAATGAGGATCTTAGAGAGATGAGATTCCTTCACAAATGGTACCAATGGAAAGCCCTTGAAGTGGTGAAGAAGATGATGAAGTCCTTTCTTGATGTTGGTGCAAGTTGGTGATGTCTTGGTGATGGAAAAGCAAGAAGAAGAAGGGAAAACCCTAGGCAAGAAAAGTTGCTGGGAAAAGGAGAAAGGAGGGAGATGAGTGCTTATATAGCATTTGCAAGTGGGCTCCACCTCTTTGGAAACTTGGAAGGCTGAAATAGTAGTTTTCGGGATCTCGGATGAAATCGACGAAGAAGGAAGAAATGATCGTCGAAATTTTTAGTTTCTAAAAAGTATAATTTTCACGAGTTTCGGGAATATCAATTATTTGATCCAGATTTAGTGTAAAAAGACTGTTTTGTCCAAGAAGCTAGAAAAGTCAAGTTTCGGGATTCGGGACGGGAACGAGATCAACATGAAAGTTGAAGGGATTAACAAAATAAGTAAATCAGGATAAAACACCAAATCAAAAGAATCTCAAGTAATCTCCCAAGTACACGTAAGTCATAAAAAGGAACCCCCAAAGGGCCCCACTAATTCCAAAGGCACTCGAAATTCCCCAAAGCTATGACAAACCAACTAAACCAAAATCCACTAAAACAAATCAAGACTAACACGCAACTTAATTAGTATTAATCGAGGTCACTCGGGTCGGGGTCTTACACAAACCGACAACGTTTAACCCTAAATCAACCCTCAAGCAGCAAAATCAAGCCTCGCGGCGAGAACCATCGAGGCCATCACTCATTAGACAAAGCACATGGGTGACTTCAAAAGGATTCCAAAAGGCTACATGTAAAGTTTCAGGTCATTTCAACAACATTTGACCAAACTCTGACTCTCGGAAGCCAAATTAGGCCTCCCGGCGGCAAAGCTCCCTGGGACCATGATTTCCAAATCGGAGCTAATGGATCGACTCAAAGTGTCAAATAGGCTCCCTATTAAATTTCAAGTCAATCGGACATCGGTTGACCGTACATCAAAGCGCGGCATCTTCCTCGCTGATGGACCCGATTCTTCCCTCTCCCCCGCTGCCTTCGCCCCGGGTCTTTCGAGGTACGGCGGAGGGGAGGAGAAGAAAAGATATGGGTATCAACATCTTTCTTTTTTTTTTGTACGGGTATGCCAATTTCACTTCTCTACTTGGAATTTAGAAACGGTGATCCGAAGATCCACCTTCACAAGTAGAAAGGGGAAATGAAACTTTTTCTAGTTTCTATTGCACACATATTTTAAGAAAAGAGACAAAAGGGTTTTTTTTTATATGCCGTGAAAGGCGATTTCATTTGTTGCCGTGAAAGGCGATTTTTTGCCGTAAAAGGCGATTTACAAGTCTTATCCATTATGAAAGACAAGAGTTGTGATTTTTGTCTCTAAAAGAAAAATAAAGTACAATAGAAATCAAGAAAAGGAATCTGACTTCTGATTCGATTGTGGGGACACGTTCAGATCGACGGTCGCGAGTCATGTATGGGCTCCTCCATCGTCCATGCAGATGAGAACACGATGCTTGAATTCTTGGCTTGGCTTTTTAACTTCAGATTTTTAAAGGACAAAGACCAAGAGAAGGTCTTATATCCGATAAAAAGCTAAGTAAACGGGCTGAAAAAGCCACGTTTTAGCCGTGTTGGTAGAAGAAGGGAGGTCCTTGGGGGGTGGCCCCCCAAGGGTGCTTCAATCACCTTTTGGTGGTCTTGCAGCAGAGTTGCAGGAGTTCTGGATTTTCTGGGCAATTCTCCTGACTTCGGGTGAATTTCTTTGGCGATTTCTCTGGATTCTTTTTCCGTTCTTCGTCTTCTTTCTTTCCCTTTGGAATGCCCTCCTATTTATAGGCCTTTGGTAGCTATTTAGGAGGGTTTATGAGCATTGAATGCATTAATGCTCATAATGGGAGGAGTTACAAGTTTTAAAGTATTTGTTTTGTAACTCCTTTTTCCTAGAATCTGATTGGTCGATGGAGAATAATGAGCTTTTAATTGCCTTTAATCCCCATCATGGGAGGAGTTTCATGGCTTTAATGCCATAAATCCTCTGACTTGTAACTCCCATTTGCTTGCTTTTGATTGGGCTGTCCAAAATAATGAGTTAATGACCGCATTAACTTGTCATAAAATGGGTCATCTAACCTCATTAATTGGTCGCCAAGTCGCTTGAAGAGTCGCAGGCTGCGCCGCGTCTTTTGGAATTCTTCTTGCGATGACCGCCGGTGGATCCACATGTTGTTTGATGTCGGATGGCGATGCAATTTCAGATATTGATTAATGTCAACGTG